>PVLD010006754.1:0-35000 GCA_004027595.1 Dinomys branickii
TATACTCACACATGCACACCCACATTCTCACCTACACACACGCACGCAGTCACACGCACACTCACATGCACACACTTGCACATGCACCTAGTTGCTACTATCTACTTTTTAAAGATTTTTAAAATAACCACTTTAGGCTCACAGAAACAGATGAAGATGTAGGGTTTCCCCTGTATCTTCTCCCCCAATAGTCCCTTCCCATGATCAACATCTGGACCAACAAGGCCCCTGTGTCGCTGCTGACCCGCTGTATTGAATTGCCCTTATCACACGCTGTCTGGGACACTGTGGCTCACTCTTGGTGCTGTGCGTGCTACAGGTTGGGACAGTTATATCACATGCACCTACCCTTGGAGCGTCACCGAGTGTATTCACTGATCTAAAAGTCCTCTGCGTTCTGCCTGCTTACCCTCCCTGCCCACTTCTCTCTGAACCTGAAGGAGGGTGTTTCAGAGCCATGTGCATTTGGCACACCGTAGGTGGAAGTGTAGCTCTAGGACTGTGGAAGGAGACAGGTGGAAAGCTGTTAGCTCCAGCGAGAGTTTATTTAACAGAATATTCTCAGTCCAAGTGACTTGAATGTGACTGGAGTGGGCGTATGTAGAAGGGAGGAACAATAAACCAGGCCTCTGGGGAAAACTCTGATAAAGAACAGGTGATAGGATTGTATGGAGGAGGGTCCCAGGGAGGAGAGGCGACGACAGAAATGAAAAGATTGAAGACGCAAAAGGAAAATGAATGGGGTTGAAACACGGACCGAAAGGTGAAGCAGTGGAAAGCGGCGGCACCCTGGTTGCAGAAGGGCGGCCTACGCGTCCGTCATGGCGGCGTCACACACAATGGATCACTACTGAGCTATAAACAGGGTAAATTCGAGACGCTTGCGGGAAAATGGATAAGGCTGTGAAATATAATGTGAAGTGCAATCAGTCAGACGCACAAGCTTAAACACCTTTGCTGTCTCTCATTTGAGTAAGGCGAAGGGTAAGCACAGAGCAAACTAAAGGTTGATAGAAGGAAAGACGGAGAGATCTTTTGCAAATGGGGAGGGGTACAGGAGTCCAAGTGTGAGGCAGGTGGAGGGCAGGGAGGAAAAGGCTTTCAGATGTCACGTGCGTGCACCAAATGCCCACGGCCAATGCCAATGTGATATGTTGTCAGAATGAAGCAAAAGGAATGTTAACAGTAGTAATGCAATGAGGAGAGGTGGTCTGGAGATGCGGAAAGCGGGTGAGTGGGTGCGAGAAAGGGACCAAAATGAACCCAGACGTGCTATGACCTGTAGCCGAAGGGTACTGTAAACCGCGCCTTGCAAAGACGTATTGGAAGACTCATGCTTACATTAACATCTCTGTTACATTATTAGTCAGATCTTCATATTCCTGTTACTGTCATGGCATCCTGCTCCTTTACTGACAGGACATAAACTTGTGAACCTTATATCAACTTTTAGGAATTCCTAATGGAGAATAAACCATGCAAAAGAAGGGAAAACTGATTACGGTTGTTTGAGTGGACTAGATGTAACAGCTTCACCCTCACCTTGCTATGCTGGTGGATGTCACTGGCTAAAAGAATATGTATTCATTAGTGTTAAAATGTAGGAACTTGCCAGATGTGCTGGCACACACCTGTAATCCCAGTTTAGGAGGCTGAGTGGGGAGGATCGTTGCGAGTTCGAGACCAGCCTGGACTACAAAGTGAGCTCAAGGCCAGCCTGAACTGCACAGTGACACCCTGCTTCAAAAAGACACACACATACACACGCACAAATTAGCAACTACTTTTACTCAAAGACTCTAGTATCATAGCCACAAAGTGGGTTCCCTTTCCTTCTGAAAGTTAAGGTGGATTGAGATAGATTTGAAGAGCAATAATTATTTTATAACACACTTGGGGACATACTAAGACTTTAAACTTTTCAGGTAATTGGTTAATTTTTAGTAATCCATAAACTAAACATTTTCACTTTTTATAAAACGCTTTTGATGATGACATAGCATGTTACGTCAGTAAAATACATGCAGAAATATTATGATGGTCTCTTGTGTATTGAATAGTAACTGTAAAGTTGTGACAACACCCAAGAAGCTAGGCAACAGCAACGCCCTCACAGATACATTTAGCTGCTTACAACTGCGCTTTCGTACATGAAGTACGGATGCAAAAATATGGCCAAGTAGCACTCTTAAATGTAGAAACGAGAAAAGAACGCTGCCGTTCTTTCCATCCATGAGATTGGACCACAAGCAGCTGAAGACACAGCAGCGACCTTGCTCTTGAAGACCAGGGGACAGTCTCACCACTCTGTCTTTCCAGAGCAGCTGTCAGCTCTGAGTCCCACGCTCTTCTTTCTAAATGTCTCCACTCAAGTTGTCTCTGTGCCATGTCCAGGTAATTGTCCAGGGCCCAAGCCCTGGGCCCTCTTTTCTCCCTTCTCCCTGTCTGTTTGTGCTTATCTGTCTGTGCCTGAAAACTGTGTCTACTGTAGGTCCGTGGCTAGAACAGCAAACGATTTCCCTTAAACAAATAGTTGCCTGCTCATAGCAGGGAATGCCTCTACTGTACAAAGTGGACCTTAAACAGGAGAATTTTGAAATTGTGATTTACATCTAGGACTGTATATTTTTCCATTATTTTCTGGGACTTCTGAGCAAGTAGTTCCTATGTCATTTTTACTGAAAGTAATTCATTTTAATTTTCTAGCCAAAATATTTTTCCTTTTGCCCTGCACCCCAGGTAATCTTCGAGAAAATATGCTCTCTCCAAAATGAATTAAACTGTTTTTCCGTTTTGTTCTTCAGGCTTTGATCAGATATCAAGTATATTTGGTTTTGCAAGGGAAAAATCACCAGGAATGACTTTAACTGAAACCCTCTCTGAGTTGTAGTAATCCTTTGTAGTAATTTTGTTATATCCATTTACACTTAAATTTTCTCTTCAATGGCTTAATTGAGAAGTGCAATAAACTGCCTGCAGTCAAATTTCAACATCGGATTGAGCCAGGTTTCAAATTCATACCTAAATGCATGGTGTTTTCTTTATGCCTTCACTTGACGGTCTATGTTTCTGATTTTGTTTTACTCTATTGCAAACATTTATCTTTGAAGGAAGCCCCTCCCGTTAGAACAGAGCTTGAGTATTTGAATGATCTTACCTTCCTGGTCCGCCTTCTACTGCAGGATCACCATGCTTTTGATGAGCCAGGCATTTTCAGCTCCGCCCATAGCAAACAGGAGCACAAGAAGAATTTGACAGGCATTCGGCATTGCTCCAATTCATGCTCTCAAAATCTGACGACTCAAAAAACTTCCAACCAAAACTTCCTCTGTTTTTCCTATCAGTTTATATTTCCTTGTCTTTCTCGAACCGACACTTTCTATGCATTAAATCTTCCTTCCTGTTTGACAGTTGAAACACTTACTTGGCATTCTTCACCTTGTGCTATTTTTCTGAGATCTTCCCCTCCTGCCAGGGTGTCTGGTCGTTCCCTATTTTTAACCAACTCTCAAAATTAATGAAGTATTTGCTGTGCCCCGAATATGTACCCTCATTTGCCACCTCTGTGCCTTTAGCAGCTCTCGCTCTGTGGTACTGTTCACAGCGTCCCCCTCAGAGCGGCCTAGGAAGCTCTCATCTGCTCCGTAAAACCCAGGGACTCCGAACCCACTCCTTTTTCCATTTTCTTTGCTAGATTAGGGCTACTCTGAGGATAAATTATCTCATTTTTTCCATTCTACAGAATGAGAAGTGCACGTAGAAGTTGCTAACAGTGTCTTGCACAGGTTAGGTCCTTTAAAAAGTAACCTTTCAGTTTGCTTCTCCGGAAGTTTTTATCTTTTAACATCTGTTATGCTTCATGTAACTATCTATGTGATTAAGAGGGAAACAGTTTTGAGTGGAAGCATAACAGGAAGCAAGATTCAAGATTTTTTTCTTTGTTCTGTGTATCATCTCATAGTAGTTTTTTTCACACTAAACAAGAAAAATTGTTTGTATGTCTCTATGTGTTTTCCTGAGCATACACTTTGAAGTTATAAATATGTAACACAACAACCATTGTTAATTCCCTGTCACTTTGTCTATAATTCAATTTTGATTGTACTGTTCTTGTGCTACTCTGTGTCTCCTTGTTAATGTTTTTCCTTTCTGTTGTTGTTCTTTTTCTTTTATTCTTTAAAAAAGAAAAAAACAAGAAAAATTTTTCAAGTGCTGTGTGTCACTATTTTTGGAAAGAATATAAACTGAAGAACAGAAGAAATTTTGTTGTTGTTTTACTAAGACTGCTCATCTTTACGTGTTGCCTAAACTTTAGTAACCATCTGGGCCTCATTTATCTGAAATTCATCCCAAATTTAGAGATTTATTACTTTCTCTTTTTATATTTTGTAATCTATTCGAAAAATGAAAGGAGGAAAACGTATTAACAAATAGACATCCATTTATAAAGTAGCATAAGAACAGTACAAGCCATACTGAATTACAGGCAAAGTGGTAGGAAATTAACGATGGTTGTTGTATTACGTATCGATATCTTCAAAGTGGTTTCTTAGGAAAACAAAGAGACATGCAAGACTGATCAAAAAGTAAAGAACAATTGGGATGGGGGAAAAGAGAAAAGAAAGAAGGGAAATTACGTATATATGTATACACAGGACAGCTAACATAGTTGCACTACTGACTTCCATTGCTTCACTGAAAGGGACAGTTAATGATTAATTAGATTTATTACTTTCAATGAAATGGTCAGGAAATCTCTATTTTCACCAACGGGTGCAGGTGACTCGTTCATGATTAGTCAGGACAGGAACACTTACCGCCGCCCGTACTTCTCTCTCCAGAATGTGTTCCGTGAGCTACACCCCCTGGGGATTTGCCAGGCACGCAGAATCTCAGGCCTCACCGTTGGCCAATTGAATCACAACCTGCATCCTAATATTTGCAGTTGTTTATGTGCCTGTTAAAGTTTTAGAAAATAGCTTTGTAGAGCACACCTATTGAAAAATAAACATTCCAGTGCATTGTTTCAAAATATCCATGTACAGTGTAAAGAAAGGGACCTGACAGGAGAGGGGAAGGAACGAAATGAAGAGAGAGGAAGAGGCGAGAGGGAAGCGCAGCCAGACCAAAGGCAAATTGTGTTATGCGCGGGCACGAGTGCTTCAGAATCAAGCCCAGCACTGAGCATAGTTCATATGCATTATCAGTCAAAGCTGGGTTTGTGTTTGTGTACGGGTATAGGTTTTAAGATATTATGAAAATGCATTTATTATTGAGCAGTTATTTAGGTTCCTTAAGATTCCCTGTACATTTAATGTAATAATTAAAACTCTAAGGAAATGTATATTCTGTGATTATATTTATTATAGTTCTTAACTGTTTGGGGGGTGTGTGTGTGTATGTGTGTGTGTGTGTACATGTGTGTGTGTGAGTTTGTGTATGTATGTACAAGACAAAACTGGTTCTGTATGAAGAACCTGTTTCGAGTAAATGTAAAGGTACAACGACTACACTAACAATAATTTTAGAGTTTTGCTTGCAAAATACAACTAGCTTATTTGACTAAATTGTTTACCTGGTAACTCATAAATATCAGATAGATCCAGTAACTGAACTGAAGAAGACCTATGGAACAATGTGAAGTAAATTCAGTTTTTTATCACTTGATCCCTGGTATATCCTATCACTATTTCAAGAGTAAAGATTATGTGTGGGGTAGAGAGAGGATGAAAAGATTTACTGTAATGTTAGTTATCGGAGGTACAGTATTTTTAGTGGTGTTTACTCTTCCATTAAGATTCCATTTATACATACCTTATTATCATTTGTTAAATTAAATGACACTTTGTGGAATGCTGGATGATTTTAATTCATGCATTAAATATGCACATATATTTTAACAATATTTGCATCTTATACATTTAATATTGACTTGCCAGAGCATCACTGCTTAACCGTTTCTTACATTTCATTCAATTTTAAAAACTTTTTAATTTTCAATTAAGTGCTTCCGAATATTGTATTAACATAAATTTTTCTGTTTCTTAGTTATAAAGTGATGATACGTGTTAGTATTTCTTTGGTCACATTGTCTTTTTCATTGAACTTTTTGTAGGGAGCTTTCTCTCATAACAGTCATTTGCAATATATCAGGATGACAGTAAATTAAAGAGTAGTTTATGAGCTGGGCTTGGTGGCCCAAGGAGGCTGAGGCAGGAGGATCACTGAGGATTTGAAACCAGCCTTGGCTACATAGTGAGTTCAAGCTCGGCCTGGACTGCATAGTGAGACTCCGTCTAAAAAACCAAACAAGACAAACAAGCAAAGCAAAAGCAAAAACAAACAAAAACAAAAAGTAGTTATTACTGTTTTTCCAGTTAAATTTAGTGCATGCTTATTATGTAACTTATTTTAAAATCTTAAATATTTCATTATGCTGAAGCTTTTGATTTAACTCTTTGAATTAACCAAATTTAAATGCATAAATACATTGTAGCTCTTAAGAAAATTGTGACTTAATTCAGTTTAGATTTTACTGTTCTTTAGTGTTCGTATTTTCAAGAATATGTGACTAAAATACTTTAAGAAAAGTCGTAGACGGGTACAACTATGAGATACTTGCTAAATCTTAGAAGAGGAGATCGTTTAGGTGATATTTACTCCAAACTAAAGTCAGCTGCTAATGTGGTAAGTGTAAAAGAATTAAATCCACCTTTCTCAGTGCCTTTTTGAGGGTTCTGACACTCTTACCTTCATTTGTAAAAGCTTGTTTGATTTTAAATACACTCTGTTTTAATTACCCAGTTGCAGCCTCACTATTAAATTAGATTCAAAAATAAACTTTGGGCAAATGATCCAATGCCTTCACAGCTGAAGAGAGCACATAACATTACCCAAAAGGGTAGGAAATGACTCTATCCACACTCCCAAAAGGAAAAACCTTTTATAATTTGTAAATTTTTACACTCTGAAAAATAGAAATTAAACATACTTGTTGCCTTCGAGAGCCTTCTAATTCCTATTTCCCTCATTACAATTGTGCTTTGTTATGTGAAGGAATTCCCTTCCTCAGATCGTTGAGCAGCAGACAGGTGTTGGTTACTGCTCTAAATTTGTCTGCAGAAAGGTACTCGAAATCCTATCTAATATACGCTGTTTGGTGGGTGTACCAGTTCATCAACTGAATGCGCTCCTGAAGACGTTTACTGAAACACAACCTTTTGGAGGTCTCCACATAGAGACTCTTAAAAATAAGCTAAGTACAAGCATTTTATTCTCCCAGCTCCGGAGGACCAACTGGTCCTGCTGCGTGGCTCCTTCATTTATCATAGGAGCCTATTGCTTCAACTCTTGATGTCTCAGCCACAGCTGGACTGTGGTGCCTGCGGCACAGAAAGATTGGGAACTTAGCAATGTTCTGCTGCCACCATCTTTGCTACTTATGAATCAAGAGGAGGTTGATTAATGGGATTAGCAGTAAGCTAAATATTCTGCAGAGTGGTCTAGGTTTCTTTCAACAGTAAATGTCTCTTTTAAGTGGGAATGGGCTGACCACCAGACTTCACAATAGGTCTCCACTTTAGGACTGAGGGTCCCAGGTTAGCACCAGCGCTACAACTGTCTTGCTCCTCCAAGCACTGTGTGAACATTCTCAGTTGGGGCTGGGACTTAACTCTGAGCTCTTCCCTGCCTCTCTTTCACTTTCCTTTGCCAAAGTTGGAGGCTTTCTTCAGACAAAAGATTCATTCTCTTACGCTAATTATTAACTCCTCAGCCTTCATCGTGGAGCAGAAATCACGTCTGTGGGAAAGCACACCCTCTTACAGGGCTGTTTTATGGGCCTGCTCATTCTCAAGGGTGGATTTCAATTCATTCCCTGCCGACTGTAGGCTGGCCTACCCTAGCCCTGTCTTCTCTGCAAAGAGCTTGCTACTGGTACTTCAGTCGCATGTTTTCATCTCTTTGTGGGTCCATCTAGGCCGTTCCCTCGGCTCCCTCCCTACCAATTTTCTGAGGTTTCCTAATACTCTGCCAGCACCTTTGTTCCGCAGGCTTGGTGCAGTTCTGTTATTTTTACCACTGAGAGAGAGCAGGGTGGTTGACTTGGGCGCTTTCCTATACTAATCTGGAAGTCCATAGTTGGTTTAAATAAAATATTGTGCTAACATGAGAATTAAAAAGTCGCAATCACCTTCTGTGTCCGTGTCCGTGTTACAGAACGCCAAGCAATGGCCCCTGATGCCAGGTTCTTCTACTTCAGCGACCTACACTGCAGCTCACCAATTTGTAAAATACTTCTCAGGACACAGCCTTTGCCTTCATCTCACTCTCTTAGTTCAGGCAGTTTTGGTTCCTACCTTCCAAAGATAATTCGAGTGGCTTTATTTTCCTTTCTTAGAATTAGAAATTTTGCCCAGAGAAATCTGCCTAAAAATGAAGCCATTGTGAAAATGTCATGCCATGATATCAGCCAAATGATAGAGGAGAACTTGACTGTTTTGATGTACACTGCAGCAGTCCACACAGCCCGCTGCTTCATGAGCCTGACTCGGTACACTATGAATCAAGGACCGGAATGGCCCTTGTGGGATTATACAGATGTAGGCCTCTCTGTGACTGCCTGCAGGCCACCTCCAAGGTCCTATCTTTACTTTGCAAGCCTGTTTGTACGTGAAGGCAAATGTAAGTGTGACAAACTCTACTGTGGCATTTCTTACATGCAGATACATTTTTTAAAAAGTGTTAGAGCCACTGATGACCTCTGGAGAGGCCCTTCTTGCTCTGAAATCTTCTAGCAATAGAATATACTATATTTTACAATAGAATTCTATTCGTAAAAGACTATTGCCATATTCTAGAACATGATAAGTGCTCGCATTTGTGTTTGACTGAGGGAGAATTGGCTGAATATATCTAGGGGAGAGATAAAATGTAAGCATGCTGAGTTCTTGACCAAGCAAGATACGTCCACTTGGACTAAGAACTAATGTGTAAACATTTTATTTCTTACTGAAGTATCATAAGACAATACGATGTGCTTTTCTTTCAGGAAAACTGTAAGCTCAGTTATGTAAGCTCATACTAGCTACGAAGGAAACTTCAAACTTAATTCACTAGTTTCATGTTTCCAGAATCGTGTTGCTGTTAACACAGTGCCTTTTATCAAAAGAATTTTATGCTCAAACCAATTCAGTAATGACCTTCTTTCTAAATATCTCAGTGGGCACTGAAAATACATCTGGATTCTTAAGTATTTTCCTGACTGAAGCAGAGCATGTTCAGCTCATTCAATCCTGAGCGAAGGCCTGCAGTAGTGCACTTGGCCTCGGATTCTGATCACCTTCCCAGCTACAGCAGATTCACACAAGAAATTTACTCAATTTGCATATTTTTATTATTATTTTGCTATTCTTCTATATTAATGATTAATGATTCCAGTTATCCCTTAAATCTTTGTCTGAAATTAAAAGTATTTCAGTCTACATATTATTTATATCTAGGCACTTGAAAATCAGATTAAGTCAGTAGAGTGCTGTAGTGTCCAGTAACAGAACTACAAAAACTTTGAGGAAAAGTGTGACAGTAATTTTTATATTGAATTATCTTCTACTGAACTGTATTCAGGTGTATTTTGAGTGGAAGTAGCATTGAAATTTTTTGTTTGAGAGCATGGTCTCTGTCAAGGTAAGATTTTAGGGTTCCAGCCCACTCCAGCATCAGCCACACGCTGTTTGTGACTTCAGGGAAGACAATATCTCTGTGCACCGCTCTCAGTCTGAAAAGTGGGGTAAAAGTCCCCGATCTGACGCAAATCAAAAGAGACAGTGGTCCCAGCAGTTATGGGACATAGGGAGCTTCAAATTGCTTCTGAGGTGAGCTTTATTTCTACAGATGTGAGCTTCTCAGGAGGCCAGGTGCTGTCCCCTCGTTCCCTGTGGCCCAGTCCCTGGACTACTCTCAGGTGAAAGTTGTATTCCGCGTCTGGAGCCCCAACAAAGAAGCCCCCAACCCGGTGTGACTACTGAGCTCATAAAACATTACTGTGTGACTAAGGAACTTAGTGTACTTTTATTCAATCTTGAGTAGTTTGACCCCAAATTTTAAAAGCCATATGCATCTTGTGGCTACTGTATTGGGCAACTGAGAAGGAAGGAATAACTGAGATGCTGTTTTATTTCTTAGAAACAGATAGAACCATAAGTACAGTTACCACGAAATCTGTGTCAGGTAAGTTAGCTGATATAAACTTTCTATTTAAAAATGCTCTTCAAATTTGGGATATGATTACATGAATTAACACTTTTCTTTTTGTGACATTCATAATGAATTTATTTAGAGACACTGCATTTATGTACTACTAAAAATAACATTTATATTTATCAAATTTCTACTATATTAGTTTCAGTTTATGTGGAGTTACTAACATATTCTGCTATATTCCTTAGTGCAATTCAAGGAGAAGTATGTGCCATAAAAAATGAGATTCTACAAATACAATATTTTGTTTAAAAAGACATTTTTTAAACAGATACAAGTTGCTGTTCTTCATCTTATCATCTGTTTGGCCTTCACAGGATACCATTACTGCCCTTGTTTATTGAACCTATCATGTCCTATTTTCTTTACTGATCTATTTTAATCCAAATCTGTAAATATTACCCTTCTCCTTGATTAGCTTTTCTTTCCCAAATTATGCTCAAGTTGTGGTAATAGTCTTTAGCTACTTTTAACCTGTCCCTCTATACTATCAAGAATTCTGCATTTAAAGATACATTGTTTTAGAACAATGGATATTAAAATAACAAAATTACAAATAACGTATCTAAGAAGATGAAAGAAATGCAGCGTTCACTTCAGTTTAAAATGGCATCTTTTGACATCAGCCTGATATTTCTGTGAATGTCCATTCTCCTTGAGTGGTTTCTTCAAATAATGAGTTAGCACTCAGCTTTCATAGGAGCAAATTGGAACATCAAGTTCATCTTTATGGACTGAATGATAAAACACTTGGTGGCTGTCTGAACTCTCCTTTGTTTTTCTTATTTTTAGTTTTATTCATTTGATTATAAATACCTGTCTTCATTCAGTTCTCTGGACGCTATATCAGTAAATTTGTGAGGGTCATAGTATTGACTGCTACAAATAATTCAGCGGAATGATTTCTGCTTTAGCTTTATTTCCACTTAAAACTGAGTGCTATAGACTACACAATGCAATATAGTATGCACTAAAGAATGTCAAATAGTTTTTCAGAAATGTTTTATGTGTCTCCTTAAAACTTCAGTTCTGAAAAAATGTGAAGAACAGGTAGAAGATAAAAATTCTATTCTATAATGCAGTTTTATCCAACTCCAGAGAAAAGAAATTCCACATTGTGTATGTGTATTTTACATCTTTAATTTTTTATGTGAGTTCATAAAAACTTGCTGTATCAAAATGCAAGCATGTGTTTGGTACACTATCCAAGCCATAAGACTCTGGTAGCAAATTACAGAAAAAGCAGAAAAGCCTGTCAAGACTGAGTAGAAGCCCCTTCTGCACTTTGTCAGTACTGAAGATGGTCCTTCTGTTCCTCATCCCTGAAATCAGTGAGCTAATTCTGCCTTACCATTATTTTAGTTTGCATTTTCTCAATTAATGAAGAATGTAGTCTTACACTTTAAAACTGTATATCTCCAGATGAACCATAGTAATATGCATTTTGAATTTTCTCATATAAAGTTTTCCCAAATGTTTGTGACCTCAGATACCCATTTTGCAGAATGTTAGACACTATGCCACATCTTATTTAGGTGCCAGATTTTTTCTAAGAATCTATTAATCAAATGTACTAGATTTCCTAAAGCAGTGGCACACATTGTCAATAAAATCTGTCTTCCTAAAAATATGCTGATAGCATGTGTTTATCAGCTGAATGAGCCATTATATATTGGTGAGTCAGGTCTTTAAATATTAAGGTCTTAATTTTACCTAAGGAAGTTGCCAGGTCTGTTTTGGAAAACATTGCTGTTCAGTGAAATTATAAGGATCTCTTTTATAAAATATTTTTTGCCAACTGTAGTGGTACCTAATCTAAGCATTTGGGGATGCTGAAGCAGGAGGATCTCCAGTTCAAGCCTAGCCTGGGCAACTTTGCAAGACCCCATCTGAAAATAAAATTTTAAAAGGACTGGGGATGTAGCTCAATGAGAAGACACTGTTATCAGTCCCCAGTACTCCAATCAATCAATCAATCAAGAAATAAGTGAAGGTAAAATATGCACAATTTGCAAAAAGCAACATGGTGCATGTCAAACCGTGGCCCATTTAAGTATATTCATGTGCATTCTCTGATAATCAGCTTGGTAATATTGAGGTGTGATCAAAATATATGGTTAATTTATCTCTTTAAAAATTTCTCACCGCAAGAGACACAGTGTCCTAAATCCCCCTCAGGACACTCCTACTCCCTTTGCACACACTTATCTCATTTCTTTTGACGCTTTCCGAAGTGGTTCTGGAGCTCCTCTTTCATGAATGTCTCTGGTTGTGCAGTCCTTGCTGCCTTCATGCCTTACTTGATTGAAAATGTTAACAGATCACGGTCCTTCTGACTTGAGGAATAGCCAGAAGTTGCAGGGTGCAGGATCCAGTGCGTGAGGGGAGTGAGCACACAGCCTGGTATTTGTCAGAGCCTGACTTCCCATTGGATACTGCGCAGCAGTCCTCACTGCATCTTTGACAGCAGGTAGTACAGGTACAAAGAGGGCTTTCAGGACTGCCTCAGAAAGTAGAATGCTCAAAGTGGGTATTTTGAGGAGATATCAATGAATTGCAATGTAGCTTTTGTTGTAATACATGTTAAAGTATATTTTGATCATGCCTCCTACTTAAATAACTGTTACACAATTCCTCTATGTAGTAAAATACTAGCATGTAAGCTCTTTTTAGGAAATCTCAGTTTTATCTTTTACATTTGCAAACTGTTTTCTAGGCCTAATGGAAAGCTCAGTTTAGGCAAATCATAGACTCTGAGCTACCCACTGTACCCCACCGCACCCCCATTTTAATTAGGCTATCAGTCACAATTAGTGGCGTTATAAATTCCCACAGCTGCCAGATGTGTGCTTTGTTTTAGCCAAGCTTAGCCAACAGATGCCAGATCCAGTGTACTGTTTGCCAGGGAAAGACACTGTCCTGAGTGTTCTCACTTTGGAACTCTTTATATTGTTACACAGTTAACATATGCATTTTAAAAAGTGAAAAAGCTATGTTAAAAACAAGTTTGCGAACATGCAAAATAGCAAGAGAGAGCAAGTTCTAGGTACAGGATTATTCAAAAATCAAAGAGTAGCTGAGCAAGGTGGAACACACCTGTAATCCCAGCGCTCAAGAGGCTGAGGCAGGAGGCTTGCCTTGAGTTCCAGGACAGCCTGGGATATGTAGTATATTCTAGACCAGCCTGTAGTACAAAGTGAGACCCTGTCTGAAGAAGCAAAACAAAACAAAACAAACGTCAAAAAGCAAAACTTTTTGCTAGTGATTTTTTGAAGGATTCTTAAAGGTGACTGAGTCTATAGTCCTAAGAACCTGTTTATGCTGACACACACTACATTGCTCAATCCTCCTGCTTGGGCCTAGCTCATATTAAAACTGCAAAGAAGGGTCAGGGATGTAGCTCAGCAGCACAAGCACCTGCCTGGCAAGTGCAAGGTTCTGAGTTTGATTCCTAGTACCAAAGTAAAACAAAAAACAAAAAACACACAAAGAGCAAATTAAGATTTTTTTAGATGTCAGTAGGTAGAATTATTTCCGCCGTACTGGCAGAGAGCATCTTCTGTATTCATTAGATAAATATATTTTCTCAGGGATGATAACTGCCTGCAGAAAAAGAAGTCAGAAATCAAGATGTGAAAGAATTAGTAAGGCATTTTATTAAGAGTAGTTTCAGGCTCAGTACTGGCAGGCTGTAAGACTGCTCATCTTCACAGAAAGCAAGTGCATGCTATTTATAATACAATGAACTTATATCATGAGGAAACAGTCTTAGTAATGAAGAAACACCTTTATTTTTTGTAAAATTAATTACATACTACCTGACCTAATTGGTCATTCCTACCTAGTAACTGAGATAAAGGTGAAATTTCTATGCTATTTTAATTTCTTTCTCTTAATTATTATACGCTTTTGCTACAGGCTATGCTGTATTAACTTCCTATGTTGTAATTAACCATTACATACCTATATTAATTCTTCTATTTTCCAGAGCACACAAACCATTTTTATTATATTATGAGGAACATAGTGATATTAAATACTCACCTAACCGCAGATGTAAGGTTTCAGTGAGACAATGTTGGTGTCAGACCATTCTACAGGAAAATACTGAAGTTTATATTATACGAAATCTTAAAAATATTTGTCATAGTCTTTTTTACACAATCTGTTTTATTTATTTTTCTGAGAAGGGTTTATGGTCATGGCTATAGCAGAGGCTCACTGATGTCCCCTTCAAGGCCATAAGCAGTAGAGACACTTGTCCTGGAATATAATAGAAGTGAGTTGTTCTGTAAGGATTTTGATCCCTTATTCACCATTAGTTGAATATCAAATAAGAAGCGATTTGCTGTTTGATATCTCAGGAAAACAAGCAATGCATAGCGCTAGCCTGTGAGCCATTGTGACATAAGGAATCAAAGGAAGTATAAAGCCCGTCAGGAGAGAGAACAGAAGGAAGCGAGAGAGGAGAGGCGGATGTGGGGGCCTTTAAGAGGATGCAACAGCCAGAATGGGCATTCGAGACGAAGGTTAGTGAGGAGAAACTCCCCCAAAGGTGACAGTAAGTCGATTTGAAGAGAGTTACTTGTAACTATGTAGATGTTATTGAGGCAAGAGTAGAAAATAAGGCTAATGTCATCAAACTTGTGCTGCCTCACAGCCAAGAAGTATTTCGTCTTTGCCCCCTTTACGTGCAAGCGTGTTGCACATCCGAAGCAGTCAGGGTGAGTCTCGGGTGAGAACAGTACTCTCGCCATCAGCACACGGGATTGAAGGTGCTGGTGCGGTCGTTCTTCCTGCTCATCGGAAACCTTCCACCTTCCTCCCGGACACAGAGAGAGAAATCAAGGCTTTCCTGAACATATTTTCTTTACGACTGCCCCCCTTGCTCATGGGGTATTTTATTGTCTTTGTGGCTGCTGACCACATGGTCAACCTTCAGGGAGCGGTGGAGTTTGGTGGGGGCCGTCTTCACTTTCCCCAGACAGTCCTGCCAGAGGAAGCAATGTCCCGATTATACGCTGGAAGCTGGGATTCATCTGCTTGGATTCCCAGATCTGGCACTTTTTTTTACTGTTTAAAAGCAAATGGAAAATATCCAGAAAGTCAGATGCCCCCAAGAGAGAAATTCTTGAAGCGCTTCCCTCTTGGGCTGATTATAAGACTAATCAGCCATTTATCAAGCCATCCATTATGTATCTGACCATATGAATAAACATAATCCATGCAAATATAATTTATGTTAAACACATTCTCAAGTTATTATGCACAATACTTTCTTCATCAAAACGCATTGACCAAAAGTGCACGTATCTCGACAGTAATTCTGTGTTACATTTTCCTCTCGCCACTGATGAAAGAATGGCAGCTTCTGTGCTTAAATCCTCTGCTCTGAAAAACCCAGGCTGTGGGAGAGGGCTACTTGTATCAGAGGCCATAGGTTAGATGGTATTCTCAGTTTGATCTTTAGGATTTATCGTTATTGAAAATTGTATCCTTTTGACAAAGGCTTAACATCCTAGATGCACAGCCCTGTCCTGGGCTCAGTAATAAACACATATGAATGCTATGTTTTCAACCTTGACTTCAGGGGTACCTATTGGAGACTTTTCTCCATTGCATGGCAATGTAACTACACATGCTGAAGTATGAAACCATTTTCTTTGTTCATCAGAAACAATTCAGAATCAATACAGTCCCCAAAAAGAACAGGAACAACCAGTGTTTTTTGTTTTCTTTCTGGAGAACCTTTGAAGGTATCTCTCACTGCTCAGACTTCAAGGATTTTATATATTTTAAGGCATTATAGCAAACTTGAAACAGGCTGTTTGCAGCCTTTTCAAAAAGTGAGGTTATTACTATGCACAAATCTGAAAGGCTGTACTTAACCAACTCTGGAAAGAAAAATAAAACCTCACCATATGCTAATGGCTGTCTGATCAGAGTATTCCCCTGGGCCTGAAGTCCTGACTTCTTCTTCATGCTTATGTGGTTCTTTGAAGGCAAACTCATCCTGATGTCTCA
Organism: Dinomys branickii; assembly: GCA_004027595.1. Classification (NCBI taxonomy): domain Eukaryota; kingdom Metazoa; phylum Chordata; class Mammalia; order Rodentia; family Dinomyidae; genus Dinomys; species Dinomys branickii. The sequence continues at coordinate 16,282 of PVLD010006754.1, forward strand.
AATATGACTTCACGGCAAGTAGCTACAAATTTCTTCACAAACATCATATCGTTCGCCGTGGAGGAGAGACAGAATATATTTCCGTTATTAAGCACTTTGCGGTCTACACTCGCTTCTATTTCTTCACCACTGCATTACAATGTGTCCTCACAGTATGCGGACAACCCATTGCCAGAGGGTTGATGTTGGCAGTGCTGGTAGCGACGGTGACTGTTTGCACAGTCAGGCGAGGTGACTGGGTAACGTTGTGTAAGCTGTGCCCTACGCAAGTACACCTGACTACAGGGGATTTGGGGCCCAAAGAGAACCTTGCATTAATTCCTCAAGCCATGCATTTGGGAGATCAAATCTGTAGCCAGAGATTACAGAAGCATGATGCAAGTTATGGGCAGTCCCTTGACCAACATAGACAATCTTTAATCAAGTTTAATGAAATACGTTAGAGTCCTTCCAACTAACAAGCACAGAACAGTCACCATGACTGAAAGCGCATGGAGGAGTGTTGTTTCTTTCTCAACGTGCTTAGGGCCGCCTGCTCAGCAGTTACCCGCCCAACCCAAGAAAGACGGAGGAAGTTGCTACATCAGATTCAGTGCAAAATGGTGCCCCTGTAGACCCTGACTTTTTCAGGGCCTGCCAGTACTCTTACATTCCTATATCCTTGATACTTAGACAACCTAAGAATTATGTTCTTGTTCATTTAGTCAAACTGCACATAAATCAATGCCAGAATAAACTACACTCCCTATAATTCTGCAGTTCTCTACATTCTATTACAGATCTCTGGATTCTGTTACAGTGGAGTATTCTTGTGATCAGGATTTGTTAAGAAAAAGGCGTAACTATATTTATTCAATAGTAATGATTTTATTTCTTTTCCAATCCCTTTATGTTTTTATCTTTGGCTTATTGTATACAAATTAGGACTTCCTGTAGAGTGAAGAACAGTTGTACCTATAATAGCGTGTCTCCTCCCTTATCTTGTGAAACTTCTCTGTTAGGATGTTCACTCTGCGTTTTATACTCTATCAGATTAAGGAAGTCACCAGCTATTTCTAATTTGCCAAAAATTTTCATCCTGAAAAAGTGGTGAATTTTCAGAAAATCTTTACTGCATAAATTGAGATTATCCTTATTTTCTTTCCTGTTATTCTGTTAGCACAGTGGAATATATTATTGACTCTGAATATCAAAACAATTCAGGAAGAGTTTGTGTACAGCTCATACTGTTTCTTAAATTTTGGGGAAGTTCACTGGTTAAGTCAACTGGTACTTCAGAGAATTCTTTTGTGGGAGTTTGTTTTCTCTTTTTTAATAGATGGAAATAATTTGGATTTTCTACTACTTTTGGTAAAGTTCTCTAGTAATTTGACTTACCTGGAATGTTAAGGTCACTGACATAAAAAGTTTTGTTATAACCGTACATTTAAATTCCTGTGTAATTTTTAGTGATACTCATTATTTTTTTAATTGCTATACTGGTTATTTTATTTTCTAAGGTCAATATTGATAAATTGTATCAATCCTTTTCAGAAAGTACCGTCCATTTTCTTGGTTTTGTGTTTTATAAGAACAGCTGTAGGCAGTTATGGTGTACGCACCTGCATCCCTGTCACTGGGAGGTGAAGAAGGAGGGTAATAAGTTCTAGCTTGGGCAGTTTAGCAAATTAGTGAGACCATAACATTTTAATTTGTAAAACTATAAAATTGTTTAAGAGGCTGGGGATGTAGCTCGGTGTGAAGGCTGTGGGTTCATTCCTTCGCACCTCAGGCCAAGAAAATACTATACATTTTTAAAAACAATTAATAGACTTTTGTTTTAGGTTTAAAGGAAAAATGAGGCAAAAAGGACAGAATTCACCCTCTTTGTCTCCCTCCTTGCCTTGTGCAGTTCTATGAGTTTTACCAGCTGTGTAGTGTCACGTATCCACCGGCACTGTAGAGTGTATATTTCTTTCATTACTCTAACAAGGCCTCACAGTCCATCTGTCTATTCTGCCAGCCTTTGGCCAGCCCCACAAAGCACTGATGTTTTACGCACGGCAATAGTTGCAGCTTTTCCAGAAGGTCATGTAGTTGCAATCATACAGTGTGGCATTTTCAGATTTTTATTTTCGCATTTCAAGAGCTCTTCATATATCTCAGATGCAAGTCTTTTATCTGATACATGTTTCAGAAATACCTCCTCTTGGTCTTCTCACTGTTCTCACTATGTCCTTTCAGAGGTTTTCACTTAATGACAACCAAACACGTCATCAGTTGTGCTTTCATGGATCGTCACTCTGGTGTATTATCTACAAGCTTACTGCCAAGCTTTGCATCCCTTATATTTTAGTCTATGCTATTTTCTAGTTTCATTGTTCCGTGTTTTATATTAATGTCTACAATCCAGATTCTATGCTTTTAGAAACTCAGTAACCCATGTTCTTAACCTCAGTATTTCTTTTCTTCTATTTCCTTTGTTTTCAGCTTAGTTCCTTTTTTTTTTTTTTTTTCAGGGGCCAGGGATCGAACTCAGGGCCTTAGTGCTTAGTGGGCAAGCACTAACACCACTGAGCTATACCTCCAGCCCTTAGTTCCTTTTTCTATCAATTACGGTGCACTCAGAGGTCGCCGATATCTTCATGAGCACATGTTTGTAGTACGTGATGTTCACATTCCTTGCATCGAGTTTGGATGTGTACATAACCCATCTTTATTCCTTTTCCTATGCCATTTCACACATGCTTTCTTTATTCTGTATGCAGTTAAAATCATCGATTTCCCTTCATGCATAGCATCTGCTGTGTCCTGCAACTTCACATTTTATAGTTTCATAATCATTCAGTTGAAAATACATCCTAACTTTCATGGGAGTTCTTTTGAATATACATAATATTTAGAAATTCACGGTTTAATTTCAAATATCTTGGGATTTATTGAGTTAAATTTTATCACTGATTAATTTCACAGGGGTAAAAAATTACCAGTCATTTTAAGTCTAACATTTTTTGAAACTTCTTTACTAGAGGTGATCATTTAATACAAAATTGTAGATTCAGTGGGAAAATGAAAACATATATTTTGTCATTTTTTCATACAATGTTATATACACCATAAAATATGCTCAGATAGTTGTATGTGTAACAACACTGTTTATATCTATAACCTTATTGAATTTGTGTGTGTTTATCTTGAATTATTGAGAATAATGTTTAAAAATTCCTTAAAAATTCCCATTTTAAATCTCTATTTTTCCTTCCCATTCTATGCCATAATTGGGATTACAGTCAGGAGCCACATCTGATGTTTGGCCAATTGTAAACTGCCTCTAGGACAATGGTGTTTTATGATTATAATGGTACTGAAAAATTCCTATTACTTCGTGGTGCCCCTGCTCTAGTAACCCTGTAATATGACACATTGCTTGTGCATTTGTAGTGGTGCTGTTGTATGCCAACATTTCACACCACCAATTGTGTAAAACTATGGTATGTGCTTGACAGTGAAAACAAAAGGCTAGTTTGTGTGTTTACTATATGAAATATTTATCATTATTCTAACACTATTCCTTCTATTAAGGAAAATTTATTGTAAAATGATGTCATGTTATACCAGCAGCACTTTCATACAGCTTTACTGTTCTGGGTCTCTCCATTGTGCCATTTCTTTTTGTGCTTGATTTATTGGTTCAGCACAACCCTAGTAACAGGAGGCTACTACACATACACACACACACACACACACACACACACACACACACACAGTATAGCCTATATGTGCAATAGGTATATCATCTAGGTTTGCATAATGACGCTATGATGCTCAAACAGTGATAAAATCACCTAATGAGACATCTCTAAGAACATAAGTCCATTATTAAGTGACGTATGACTGTATTATATTTACTTTATAATTGAAACTTTTATCCCTTTGAAATATCCTTCTTAATTTGTATCAATTTTTCTTAGCCTTAAAGTCTTTGTCAGATATTTGGATAGCAGTATCAACTTCCCTTTGTTCTTTTTGATATGCTACTGTACTAGTGATCCCTTTCTATGAGTGACACATTCCATGACACCAGCAGTTGCCTGAAACTCAGTAGCACCTATCTATGATAAGCTTAATTTATATATTAGTCATAGTAAGGGTGGAAAATAACAAATCCAGAGCAATTATGAAGATACGCCATTGTAAAAGCTATATCAGCCTACAATTTTCTCTCTTGAAATATCTTACTGTTCTGTGTTCACCTTTATTCTCCATGGGATGAGATACTGTGGCTACCTAAAATGAAGTGAAGTGTGAGTGACAGTCATTGGGTTGAGTGTCCTGGTACTGTTATCTTTCTCCATCACTGCTGGAGAAGACACTCTAATCAGCATGAAATCTTGCACCATCCATCTGTCTCCTGCTTGGAGTGTGAATCCTCCCATTTTCTAGCATATCCACACTGCATATAATACCTACTCCTTAGTTACTCACTGGCTGTCTTGGTGATCAGATCGACTGTCATGACATTGTAATTCTTGTTTCATGTAACCCTTAAAATGACATTTAAATATTAGGAATTGTTTATTTGTGAAATTTTTCATTTAACTGTTTCCACCATGGTTGACTGAAACTTGGAAAGGAAATGGCAAATGGCGAGGTTGTTATGTAAGGATCTGTAAGCTAATGACTTCTAAGAACTTCTAGAAAATTCCTATGATTGTTTTGCATGAAAAATAATATGTGTTATGGTTTACTAGGGTTTATTAAACAGAATAATATATTAATGTAGCATATCCTACATTCAAATGGGAACCTTGCTTCACACAGAAACTTTAGAAACCAATTATAGTCTGGGAACCAGATTCATTTCTTGTACTGTGATAAGATTTAATTTAACCATCAGGCCAGTGTATGCTGAAGTGACTCTGGCAATGTTTGTCTTAGGGAACATGATATTCAACTGTGACATCAGTTCTTTTTCCAGAAGCATCAGGTCAGTGCTGAAGAGGAAAGAATGAGCATAGTATGAGGTCATCAGGGGTGAGGCTCAGGGGGAAAGCATCTGAATTATATTAATTAATATAAAGATGTTGCACAGTGTTAAAACACTGGAAAGGGAAGTTCCTTAATTGCTAAGCATTATAAAGTGTTCTCAGAACACTTGAATTGTACTTTTAGTGTTACATTACTTTTCCAAAATGAAAATTCAACCAAAGGGAATCAGACACACTTGATTTACATCCCAAGAATGAAAATATTCCTGATTTTTTTTATGCATCGTGTTTCTGCCATCAGGCAATATGTGTTGGCTTAATGGCATTTATTTCAGAAAAAAGGACTTGAGCTACCTGACTTCTCATTGGAAGAATCTTGTAGAAGCCTTAAAGAACAAAATATCCTTAAATAACTGAATTCTAAAAAACAAAGTTACTTGTTGATATTCTTGTAAATCTTTCTATAGCCTGTAGCTTTGCACTTTGGGGTTTAAATTTTGTTAATTAGAAAAACAAAAAGAGAAAAGAAAAGAGAATCAGCAAAAACACACAGGAGAAAGATGAAGCGCTGCTTTTATATGTCGTCTGATTTTAATTCCGTGACCTTTTGCCACTTTAAGAACAGAATCCAACTTGGGCAGATTTATAGCAGATTTCCACAGAGTGGGTGGCTTCAACAGTGAAGCTTGATACCTCTGTTCTGGACACTGGAAAGTCCAAAATGACAGTGTGGGTAGATCCTGGGCCCATCTTGTCAGATTCTTCCATTTCCTACACAGTGAGCAGAGTGTTAGCGAGTTGCGGTGGGGCCCTTCCTAAGTGCACTGACCTGGGGCAGGAAGGTTCTATTCTTGTAAGCCAAGGGCTCCCCAAACCCCACAGCCTAAGCTGCACAGGGAGGGTTACGATTTGGTTAAAACTTTGAGTACACAGCCGTCCTTAAGATTTTTGTTATTCTCAGAATGATGGCCGATGTACATATTTATTTGTGCTTTTTTAGAGGGGAGGGATAGGTTTCTCACTCAAAACTCAAATACAAATATGTGATGGTTTATTTCAAATTAGATATTTTTATGATACTTTAAATTCCAATTTTAAAATCATCACTGATGCAAATTGCATTTTCTTCATACAAACTAATAAATATTTCAAAATACAAAATCATAACAAACTGCTTATAGTTTGATATGGTAAGGGAATAAATATTTATAATTGCTAAGTCTGGTATACAAATGTATAATCTAGTTTGCTAATAGTAGTCCCAGTTTATATATAGCTTCTCTGCAAATTATGAATAATACCTCTCTTTCCTCTGAAATGTGTCCCAATAAATTCTATTATGACCCCATGGAGTTAGTAAGTTTTTCTTAGACTTCCAGTGAATTTCAGGAACATGCTAATACTTAGGTAGAGAATGGGATTCCTAGGGAAAGTGAGGAATTAACAGAAGCAAACTCTAGTAATGAAGAACATCCTGAGTTTGAAATAATGATAATGTTTTAAAAATTCAAATCAAGGGCCAGGGTATATAGCTCAGTGGCACAAGCGCCTGCCCGGCAAGTGCAAGGTTGTGATTTCCATTCCTGGTACAAAAAAATAAAAAAATAAATAAATTCAAATCAAATCATAGTTCTCCCTCTTAATCATTCTTGTACATGGTGTGAAAGATGGGTGAAATGATTTATGTTGTCTACAAATGACATAGTAACACTATGTATGTGTAAGACTAGAGCAATACCATTAAAATCCCACAGGACAGCTATGCTTAAAGTTATTACTTATCAAGAACAGTGTGTAATTAGGTATAATTGTAATGCAGCATACCAGTCCATGCCCTGGAATCTCAAATTCTCCTAGCGTACCATGCCATTTTATCTTCAGGCAGATCGAATAACCGTAAATAAGAGAGGTGGTCAAAAGTAAAACTGTAGGCTGTAGTTTTACTCATTTTCATTTCTTTGTAAAATAACCATTCTATATTCCTGTTTTAATAACAACCCGAAAGCAGCCCTGACACATTGCATGTGTTAAACCTGATAACTGTAAACAGTCATTGATTGTACCACTACTATGTGCACAAAATCTTTTGTCAGATTGTAAAAGAGGAGAGTGAAGAAAATAAGTCATTTTTCAAGAGTAGTTAATGTGTAAATAATCATAATAAAAAGCAGACTAGGATAAATAAAAGGAACCATTAAAGAGAGCACATAGAAGAGAATTTCTTGGCGATCCAGGTTTCCTTAGAATCACTTCATTGAGGTGACCCCTGTACTGACCTTTGAACAAGGGAAGAGAAAGGTGTGGGTTAACTCGGGCATTTTCCAACCTAGTGTTCTCCAGATTGAGAGAAAGGAAAGCTAATCTGGAGAGATGCAGAAGTGCCCAACGTGGTTGGAGGGTAGCCCCGAAGCACGCAGTGGGGAGACCACAGTAGATAAGTGAGCGTTTACATGTGACAGACTTTGAATTTTGAATAAAGTAGTTTAGTTACTTTCCTCAGTGCTGGGACAAAATGCTCAACTCTCAAAGTTAAAGGAGGAAAGGATTATTTAGCTCACAGTTTGTAGAGGTTTCAGTCCATAAGCTGCCGCAGGGTGTCATGGCAGACAGGCATGACAGAGCAGAAACAGTCCATGGCAGGCAGAAGGCAGAGGGCAGCAAGTGGCAGTGATAACACGGGCCTTCTTTCTTGTCCCTTATCTTTTATCCAGGCTACCCACCCTCCAGGCAGCTCGCACTCACACCCAGGGTGGGGCAGCCTTATCCTACCGAGAACTATGCCAACCCAATCAGTAGCCTCAGTTGGTAATCACACACCTTTAATCCCAGCATCACACACTCTAGATCCAGCCACCTCTGAAAAACCCCTCCTATGAGTCTATGAGGCTGTGGGGGGCTGTCTAGACTCAAGCCATAACAGGTAGTACATTTTCTGTAGGACTGACAAGGTTTTGTGGTACTTGGCAAGTGTACTAGCCTGATGACATTTGTGTTTGGGGAAGATAATTCTGGAAACAGTAAGTATTGCTGATTAGAGAGGCAAGGCTGTGGAGGCCTGAAACACCTCAGCGACTGTAATGGTCACCCAGGTAAAAAGTGGTGAGGTACAAAACTAAGACATGAGGTGGTATGACTGGAAAAGCAGGAGTCAGGCTGAAAATTAACCTTAGAAATGAGAGGGAAGTACTCAATGAGTGATTGAAGATAGAACTGAGGTAGAAGAAAGAATAAAATTACCCTGAGATATTTGGTGTGGCTGACTGGGCAGATAATGGACGAACCTCACTGAGACAGGATCCACAGGCAGAGAAGTAGTTTCTCAGGTAGACGACCAGCTGTTGAGCTTGGAATTTCTAGTTACTTATACATGTACAACTGGCAGCTCTATATTCAGTTCTAGTTGGTACATATGTTTAATGGCCAGGGATAAATTAGCCAAAGCCAACTGGATCAAACAAAATATGAAATTTTAAGAAATGTCTACTGTTCTGAAGATATAAAATAACTTTAAACATTCTGTGAGATTGTAGACACCACCTGAGGTGCCTGTATGCCTCTGTCCTCCCAGTCTGAAACACCATGTGTGTGGCAATGAGAAGACTGCTTGGTCTCATGTAGTGCAATGACCGGTTTTCAAAACCATATGAGCTGGGGTTACCTTCACCCCCTCCTCACTATCTCTTTATGCACTGAGCCGAAACAGTAACCTGATTGGGAAAAGAAGAACAGAGAACAGAGAGAGGAAGCCCCTTGTAGCATCAGGCATCTTATTCTGGATAAGACATCTTTCTGAACAAAGGCACAGGGTGTGCATGGGGGGGGGGCAGAGAATCATGGTAATAATATATTCAGAATGGTTTGGTTCTCTGTACTTGAATAACAGGTAAATTAAGGGAAGGCTAGCATCGTACCCTTACTAAGTATCAACTTCTGTGCTGAACTGTACACTGCATGATGCATTCAGTACTCGTGATGGAATTTTGCAATATACACGTATGTTCTACTGCTGTATAAAGATATCAGAAGAGGCAAAAAAAGAATTCTATATTGATTCAGCAGAGTTACAGTAGGTGAAACCTGCTCAAAGGGCTAGTGTCTTAATTTTACAAAACTGTGGGTGCCTAGTTGAGAAGATTTAGTCTTATCCATGTGGACTGAGGTTTACATAAACTTTAATATAGCAGTTAGCAAGAGCAAACCTAGGAGTGCCACTAGGCACTCAGAAGTACATGAAAACTAGGGATGTAGGGATGTCTCTCAGTAATAAAGTGCTTACCTATCATGTAAGGCTTGGGGTTCAATACCCAGCATTCCTGGGGAGATGCAAATGATGTAGACCAAGAAGGAAAATCCCTTTCTACAAAGTGACAGGAAGAATCATTCAAAGAACGCTGCACCAAGGACTGTAATGAAAACTACAATACTCATTATTTTCAGACGAGATCAGACGCATTCAGTGCAGAATGGCCATTGTCTGGTATTTTCTGAATCGTTTTTCTTTTAATTTTTTTTTATTTTGAAGAGAATTTTAAAAATACTAAAACATACAGAATTTCACAAAACAAGATGGTAGGAATTCAACAATGGTTGTTATATTGCTTATGTTTGTCCTCAAAGTAGTTGTGCAGATTACCAGATGTAAGCCTGTAAAATAAATAATGTAGTATTTTCAATACCAAGCAAAGACATGATTCTGAATCAGAAAGAGATTGATGAAATCAGAAGGCATTGTGATGGGAAGAAATGGTTTACACAGATTCGGAGAAATTAAATGTAATGTCAGGATTAAATTATGCTGTGCAAGTTCAGTAGTTAAAAAAGCAGCTATGGTACTATATAGGCAGTTCCCAACACAGAAGAGAAATGGTTTTCTCCCACAATACAATGGAAAGGTGGAAGTTTTAAAATGTGAGACAATAATGGGGCAGAGAATGGAATTTAAACCCAAAAATAATGGGATTTCCTCAGTACAAACATTATTTGAATGGGATATCAGAACATTTGAAATAGAAAGAGTAATCTAACATAAAAAGTCCAAGAAACTCTTCTTTTAACAAATGAGTAAAAGAAATAAATGTAGAAAGAGTTGGAAAGAGTAATTACACTTTAATACTTCTAGGTACATTCGTTGCCACTTTGAATTTTTTCCACAATTATTTGGATGTGTAAAAGTCTTCTCATAAAACAAGTGGGTAAATTCAACTGACCTCAGAGTTGTTTTCTTCTATAATAGCAAATGTTTGAAGACCCTGGGGCCATATTTACAGTTTTGAAGGGAAAAGTATGAATCACAAATTTTGCTCCCATTATATTGATTTTCTAGTGTTACATAATAAGTTCCCATAGACCTAGCAATTTAATCCTTTGGTTATCTCTTGTCTGAGTATGAGTCAGCTGTTTTCTCTTCTGGAGTGTCTCTAGACTTCTCTAGACTTCCTCGTGTAGGCTAGTCTCATCTGGAGTTTTGCCTGTGAAAGAACCTGCATCCAGAATGACTCTTGTCTCCACCACTGGTTTTCTTGAATCTGAATTACTTGGAGCTTAGCTCCTAAGTGCTGCCTTCTTCACTGGCATTTCACAGCATGGCATTTTACTTCAAGTCCAGAAGCAGGAGAATAAAGTCTCCTTCTAAAACGGAATCCTGTTAATAAAAAATGGCCACAGAAATCACCTTAGCATATACCATAACCTCATCAAAGAAGACTTGGCATGTTCTGCCTCTTGGTGTGTTCTGCTGATTGGAAGCAAGGGACAGCTCCTACCCACATTCAGGACGGGTATTGTAGAAAGACTTGCTTCCCTGAGAAAGGATCATTGTAGAGGATACTTCACCTGACTGAGCCATTCACTGGCCAAATGTTTATTATAATGCACTTGCAAACACATGAAAGAGTCTGTCTTCTTTTGCAAGAGATCTGTATGAAATTTAGAAGCAACCATAAACTATTTGTTAACAACCTTAGAAGCAACTAAAAGAAATTTCTGAAATAATCTTATTCTTGCAGAATTCCTTATCAGATGAAGAAGTTCAGTATAATGACAACCATAATTATAAAATAAAGCTCATAAGCAGGCAGTTGCAGCAATGCACAAGTGTGATACCATAGGAATAATTGTACTAGTAAAAAGGAAGTGGATCTAGAGTAATCAGAGGAAAAATTACCACTGTCACATGACCTTCACAATTTTTGCTGAAAGAAGCAATGTTTTACTTCAATGGGAAAATTTTTTAAAAAGCAATGAAACCCCAATGTTAACTTAGTGCACCATAGTGCTTTAGTGTTATCTGTATTAAAAAACTCTTGAAATTATTTTCCAGAGTAGCTTGGATAGTGCATGGCTTATCTCAGTGCAGCCAACGTCTGTCCGTGCCTTCGTGACTCTGCACACAGCTTTTTAAGTTTATAGCAGCTTCTAGAATCTTACCTTCTGAAATTTCAGTGGTGGTATACACCTTGGAGAATCTTAACATAAGATTTTTTACCAGCACACTTCTGCTGGAGCATCTTTGTCTTTTGAGCATCATTACTTTCCTTCCTTGTGTCACTAAGTTTGTCCTCACCGAGTTCCTCACTGCAGATGGAGTCTCTTCCTGGCAGTGGTTTCAGCACCCACAGTCCACTCTCTCTCTGTACAACCATCTACATCCTGTTTGAATTTAGCTTCCAGCAACACCTATGTTGGTTTCTTTGCTGCATTTTTAGTTTTCTCTTTCAGTTTCTTCTTCTGACTATTCATGTCTGTAATATATCAGGTGAGTTTGTAATTTGGAGACAAGGAAATGATGCTGTTACACCACTTGTTACCAGTGCATGAACTGAATAAACAGCTGCTTAGTAATAAGTCACCAGCATACTTTATCATCATCATAATGATCAGCCACTTACGTTTTTGCACAGGTATCACTTACTTAGTAATTTAGGCACTGAGGATCTAGCGATGAAATTTGTATCTTAGTTTTTCACAGTATGCGGTGGTAACTGAAATTTGAACTGTGTTTTGGGAAATTCACATTATTTAGCTACATCATTGCAATAGAAATTCTGGCCTAATGGGCCCATATTCAGCAAACTGTCTACACATACAAAAGGCATGTGCTTTGAATGGTAAGGCTGTGATTTTTTAAAAATAAAGGTATCGAGATTTTCAGATTTATTTCAATGACTTCATGTTACTTCTCTGTATTAGTTTTCTCACTGCTGAAACAAAATATCTAACACCCAAAGTTAAAGAAAAAAGGTTTACTTTGTCTCACAGTTTGTAGAGATTTTAGTCCATAATCAGCTGGCTCCTAGGCAGGGTGGCATGGAAGACGGACATCACATAGGAGGAACAGTTCATCGTGGAAAGAAGGCAGCCAAAGCTACAATGTAGGAAGCAGCGAGTGATAAGCCCTCTCTCCATCCCTTATATCCTATCCAGGCCGCCCACCCCGAGGGCAGATAATATCACACACAGGCTGTGGCACCCTTAATCTTAGCGCTGCACCGAGAATCAATGCCAGCATCACATTCTTGATTGCAGTACCACACACCCTAGCTCCAGCCACATCCAAATACCCCACCTAGGACCATATGAGGCTTTGTGGGGACATCAAGACACAAGACACAACATTTCACATCAAGCAAATAATTTAATGTTAAAATGGACATCTAGAATAGAAAAAGTAGATTGACTTGATAGCTGTGAAAATAACAGAATCACTGGTAATATTTTGTAAAAATTCAGTCTTCAACATTGTGGTAAACTTTGCACATATAATTCCATCAAAAGAATATTGAACGAAGGTTAGTTTTGTAAAATTTTCATTTTAACCCATCATATACCATTAATCAGTAAATGTTTATTTAGTAGTTACTGCATATCAGCTACAGACAGGTACTGTATATACCTGGATGGGTAGGACATGTTTTCTATCCTTAAGGACCATAGTGCAAAAGGAGATACAGACATTGAGTTGGATGCTACAGTGATATATGATGTAAATGGTATAATAAGAATTATTGCATGGTGAAGCACAAAGGGCAGCAATAAATATGGGGAAAGTATGGATTTTGCAGTGTGAACTAACTTACTGAAAATGAAACCCAGTCTCTTCTTGTTGTTTTTTACACTATTATTTCTCTTTGAGTGCTGAATTTTATTCTGGAGTAAGAATTTGAGATAAAATATGATATTCTATAATTACAGAATAAGAATTATGACACAGATCTGTATCCTCAGGCTTCTATCTGAGCTGGTCAAGAGTATTCAAACAGTCAGTATGGTTGCCTTGTTCTTTAATGCACATTTATCAATAGGACAAAGAAAATGTGTAGTTATGCATTTGCTTTACTGGGAGCCTGTGAAATTTGTTACAATTTTTTTTTTCTGATTTGGAAATAGAGATTTCTAGTGGACCACTTAGGTGAACACTATAAAAAAATTTTAGCCTAATTCTAATTCTATTCATTTTCAGTTTCTTACAGAGTTAATATGCTTAAAAACCTATAGGGAAAAGACCTTTTTGATATCTCAGAAGAATCTCTAAAGTATTTCTAATCACCACAGCCCATGCCACCATTATAAGGAAACATACAACTGATTTGCAGAAACACTGTTTCAATAAGTGTGCTCTTCAAGAAATATTTTGGTTTTATCTTTTGTGCCAAATGTCACCATAAACTCAGAGAATAATGCAAAAAATGCCTTCTTTGTAGAGTTTATGCAGAAACAACCTAAATAGGATGTTAATTCACAGGCCTTGGTTCTATTCTAAAAACTATTTCTTTACTTAAAAGAACTCTAGAAAATTTTTCTTTCCATGTACCACCTCATCCAATCTCTACCTGCCATTTAATTATAATTATAATTTCTGTTTTCTTCCTTCTGGTAGAAAAGGTCTCTAAAGAAGCCTTCAGCAATAATCTCACTAGTAACCGTACCCTGACAGCTGCACCCTAAGAGATCTGCGCTGAAACTTCGTGTTAAGGATGACTGTTATTCTGTCTCAGTGTGAACAAATGGTGTTGCCGCTGTGGGGAAGGAGGTGCAGATAAAAGATCGTTAACAGTGGGGAAGGGAGGTAGGTGAGGGGTGGATAGTAAAAGAGAGAAAGAAATGGGATGGGAATGAGCAGTACATAAATTATGAAAAAATCTTAAAGCTACTTGGTGGAACCTTCAGAATATCTATGACATTCTTTATGTTTCTAAAGCCAGAGGATTAATAATTGTCTACAACTTTCAGGCCTGACAACTTCAAAGGATAACAGTATTCATCAGACTTTGATATCCACACACAAGGAGTATCTTCCGGATGGACATTATGTTCCTATAGTGTTTCTAAAGAGATCTCATATGTAATTATCTAATTTTCCTCTCATCCAATTTTTTCAAATTAGAATTCCTGTGCTTCTTAATATTCTTATAGATATTCCACTAAAAATGCTCACCAGCCTGATTTAACGTTTAAAACACCATCATGGCTTAATTACTTTTCTATTATTATGGTAGAGGTTTTGCTCAGGAAATTTTTATAAGAGTTCACAACTGGTGGAAAATATTTATTCCTATATATTTTTTCTTTCATTGACTCCAGCATGCTGCTTGGAAAATATTTCTTTTAAAATGTTTGGAATCATTTGTATTCTGACTGTGCTTCATAACTGCATTCAAAGTTTATTTTAACTAAGAATACTTATATAGGGCTTACTGTGCAAGAAACGTAAAAATCTGAGTTTTTGCCACCTATATCCCATAGATATAACCATTATTTGTTTCTTGTATACCCTTTTAAAAAAGTTTTGTGCACGTTCAAGTTATATATATATATAATATTATAATATATAATATATGTTATATTGTATATATTATACAAATGATAGCATTCCTTGCCTTAGTTTTAGTCTAGTAAGTATAAAGTAAGTATAATTTGGAAATCGTTGCCAATCTACTGCTAAGGAGCTTCCTTACTGACTTATGACTGGACGGTACTCTATGATGGATGCCACTTAACCTGCATCTTATTGAATGTTACCTGGGATAATACTGATCTATTCTTGCCATCAAAAATAACTTAATGATGAACAGCCTTGAACATATTTAGTTTCAGTCATGCACAAATATAACAGAGAAGTAGAGCTCGTGATTTCACGCATACACAAATATGTCTTTAGAAGTAGGGCTTACAGGCCAAAGCTATGTCCAATTTTAACCTTGGTAGATGTTACTCAACTGTTATCTGGGATTGTTTAGATCTAAATTGTTAACCCAGAGTCATACGTGTTCAGCGGTAGGGCGTTTGGAAAATGATTAAATCATGGAGGTGCTGTGCCTGGTGAGAGAGCTTATAGCTGAAGGCACTGTTAGGATGAGGGGCCCGTCAGGGGAAGTGATTCCCTGGGGTTGTGCCTTTGGAAGGTATGTTTCTGTCTATTCCTTGTCCCGTACCTTGTGGCTGCCATGCATAGAGAAGCCTTCCTCTGGACTCTTACCCCAGGTCATTTGTGTGGAGCCAGTCATCTGCTGACTGGACCCTCTGAAGCCATGAGCCTTATAAACTTCTCTTTTAAATAATATCAGTTTTGGATATTTTTTTACCCTGACAGAAAGTGATTAATTCACTATCTGAAGATTTGTTGGTTCTTAATATGTTCATAACCCAGTGTCTGCTTTCTGTAACTTCACCAACACAATGTTACTATACAATCTGATATTTCGCAGTCTGGTAGCTTCACTAGAATATCGTTCACTTGCTTTCTCTATTAGCTAAGTTTGAATGTATTTTCATAGGTGTGAGACAGTTTCTGCAAACTGATTAGTACTTGCTCCTTTTTTCTGTGTTATATTGTTGTTCTTGTTTACATGTAGATGCTTTTCATAAAGTAGGGAAACCCTTGAGTTCCAAAATGGTCCTCCCATGGCTCATTCACTTGACACTTTTATTTTTTAACTATACGTATTCTTTTAATTCAGTTGAATT
The DNA here is from genome assembly GCA_004027595.1 of Dinomys branickii. NCBI lineage: Eukaryota > Metazoa > Chordata > Mammalia > Rodentia > Dinomyidae > Dinomys > Dinomys branickii. The sequence goes on from PVLD010006754.1 coordinate 32,211, forward strand.
TATGTGATATTTTTTATTTTTGAGTTCTGGCTTTTCTGTCATTGTAATTGAATCTTCCCTCTTCATATGTGATTATAAAACAATTACCCCATGTGTTTTATTGAGAATTTTTATTACCTTTTTGTATTATATATTTGATCCTTTGGAATTTTTTTCTAATGGATTAATGGAAAGAGAAAGAGCTTTATACATATATAATATTATATATATATATACATATATATATATATGATGTTTAGTCAGGTGATATAATGGAAGAAAAGATTGTTGTCATCAACAGCAACAAATCAAAATATATAGAAATAATTTATCCCCCTATTGCTTTTGGTTGTCTCCTCTTTCTACCTCATAAGGGCTTTGCACCTCCTTTTACTTGTGTTCCAGCAACAATTCCCTCATTGCTAGTTTATTTATCTCTCTGAAGAAAAATCCTCTTAGATCTTCCCTCTGAAAAAACTAAAAAAATCCACATATTCAATTTGGCAATTCTATAACTCACTCGCACCATAACCTAATTAATTAAAATGACTCTGTACTCTTTTACCCTTTAACTTTATTTTTTATTAGTATGTGTTTGCCATGCATACCGGTCACATTAATCACATGGACTTTGTGCCTGTACATAATATTTCTTAATTCCTTTTTGCCCGATTCCCCTCCCCTCCCTTCAGTCCTTCTGCTTCTCATTTACAAAAGCTGTTCCCATCTCTTCCTTTCAGTTTTTCCTGTTCCCTTTCTCTCCTCCCTCCCTTGCTCTGCTGAGCTTTCCTACTGCCCAGTATTAATCCTTCACTATGCTCCGTATTTACCTTTTGCGTTTCTCACACAATTTCAGTCATTTGTGAGAAAATGGATGGTTCTCAAGACCATGATCTTCATGTGAAGTAAATAGGACAGCCAAGTTTAAACACCACGTTGGTTCTCTGTACTCGCCACTCTCTTTTATTATCACCGAGCACTTCCTCCTCATGATTCCACTGTACAACTTCCCAGCCAACTTCCTGAACTTTAATCCAGTTCAGTAAATCCCATGTCAACCAACACAGTGCCTGTTACGTTTTCATCATCATCTTTGGTTTGCTTCGTCTTTCTATGACCATTGTTGATTTTATTTGAAAACATTTCTCCTCTTGGATTTTAGGCAAGCATTCTTCTGATTTTCAACTAACTCTCTCAAACTGAGCTGTCGGGGTATTGTTTCCAGACCACCTCCCCTCTGCACCCTCAAATGACAGGTTTTCTTTGTCCTTTGTTTCCCCTTCAAAGCACTTTACACTCTTGCCGCTCTGTCATTCATGGCCTAATTGGTGAGAAGTCTCTCCTACTACAGTGCAATTACAGGAGCGAGATCTCCGATCTCCGTCTCTTGCTGATGTCCTCAGCCGCATCTCCGTCCTGCTTCCCTTGCTTCTGGCTACGTTCAAGCCAACGCCGTGACTTGAGCCTTTCTTCATCCCGGCACCGGGCCACTCCTTCTCATCTTCTATGTCTTAGCTTCACTATCACCTCTGAGACTTTCCCTAACCATACAAGTTTAGAGGATCCTCCTTGCTATTTTGAGTTTAACGTTTTCTTTATTTGGTTTCTAAAACATAGCAAAGTTCAAGGAATGCTTGTTTAAGAAATTAAGTTCCACATTTAGTACCCATGATTTTCTTACAATCTAGCTCCTAAATACTTGTGCTGTATGTATTTCATATCTGAGACGTAGGAATAGTTTGCGATTGCACCAAAATACAAAATATATCTAGAGAACTTAGAAGCATTTCCAACGGCTTGAATTCCTACTCCTTTCAATCTACTAACTGTCTCCCATTGAAGTCTGTTTCAGGGTCTTTCACAAACTTATGTCATATGTCTTCCTGTACATTCTTGTGTCACAATCTTTGACACACTGCACTCTGACCAAGTATTTGCTCACCTTCCTGTCCACCACTAGAAGTTTGAACACTTGGCTGGCATAGATGAATAACTAGTCTTTGTCATATAACCTTAAAACTAATGTTATAACCACAGGCCAAAGTTTGAGGGATTAAAACCTCAGCTCAGAAACAATAACAATGACAACAAAACAAACCTGAATTAACACTGCAGACTAAAACAGAAGCAGGAAAGGAACCTGAGGCAGAAGGAATCTTGTGGGCCAGAGTTAGCACTCCCACACTGGAACGCAAGTGTGTGGCGTCAGTGGAGATCCTTGCCCTTACTGAGCACAGGGAAGCTGTGGGGTTCAGCTGAGATTTGTGAAGATACACCTCTTCAAAGCTTGCTTCCGACACACTGAGCAGACAAAAGCAATGTGCTTGGCTTGACATAGATGTGGTATCAGAATATTCCTGTGGAATAAATAATAGAATGTATCAATGTACTCACAGAACACAACGAACACTGTGTATGACTGATGTTTGTTTTGTTTTCTTTTGCATTCTGATTAAAACCCCACAGGAGTCCCTCTACGTTAAAATATTTTCAAACTTTTTTGGTTTTGCTTTTAGGTTTTAAGTGTAAGAATAGACTACAGGGAGGACGACCTTGCAGTATTCCAGCTGTGTAAAGGGAGGCAATTTCTTACATGTGATTAAGTATCTCAGAGGTGCAGTTCAGCTGAGTAAAGGAAGGAGAGAAAGAAGGGAATTCTAGAGGATCCTGCGTGTCACTTATTGACACGTTATCCCATGTTAATCCTGACAATAAATGAGCAAAGTTAATATTTTTACCCTTATTTTACTGAAAGAGGAGCAGAAACTCAGAAAAATTATGTTGCTGGATCAAAAATGACAAAGCCAACAG
>PVLD010006754.1:40000-65000 GCA_004027595.1 Dinomys branickii
CTCTACCTCTGCAGACAAAAGAAAACACCTTGCTTTGAAAGGAAGTAGTGAGGAATAACGACGAAAGGTCTGTCCGTGTCTGTGGTGTCTTTACGCTGTTCTTCCTGCTGTTCCTGTCGTACTGTTTCCCTGCTTCTAACACACTGCACTAAGTAGCAGCGTACATCGCCCATCCCTGATACCTTTAAACACTCCTATTTGGTACTCGCAAAGCTTACAAATAATGTTGAATTTATCATCGGTTTTTTTAAATATTCTAAAACAGGAAACTTTTGAAAGGCTAATATTATTGTAGACATTCTATATGTAAGCAGGGATTGAATTTGCACCTGTCTGGCAGTTCAATACAATCCTTTATGTTAAAATAAGCTGCAAATATAAATACAGTAGAGAAGCAAAAGGGAACAGGAGGAATTTATCAAAAAGGTACAATCAGATTATTTTATATCAGTAGTGGATTAAAATGGGGGCAGATACTATAACACAAATATAAATTTTCCTTTATCACACAAGTACTTAATCCTGAGTTACTGTTTTTGAAAATACCAAGGCAAGTAGGGAATGGCTTCTTTTGTCTGCAGATTTTCAGCAAACCATAAAGGGATTTGTGAGCCAGAAGTTAGCCCACCATGTTAACAGGGACATCATGTTTTTCACTGTAAATCTCATCTACAGGTTGCCACTGCTTTTTCCAATTCATGATCAGTGAAGAAAGACTAGGACTGACACTCTGCTAAGAATGTTTCCAATCACCCATACATAATTGGGATGTTTAATTAAGTGACATACTTAATATGCAAATGCAACACTTTCAGAAATGCTTGAACTGAATAGGATTGTAAAAAGATAATGTCATTATGCCAAACAAAAATTTTGTTCCATTTATACAACTTCTACAGTCATTCTTTAAATTCACTTGAGCAAAGGCATGATCTCTGCTTTGTCTTTTAACTTTTTGGACCTCTTCAATGACAGTCAGATAGAATTGTAATATAAAAATCTTTCATATGTATGCGTACTGTGTACACATAAAAGCTAAAGTTATTGCCTATCTATTTTAGGATAATACCTATGGAGGGGGGCTTTTACTAACCTGATATGTTTCAAAACAGCTTCAAAATATTTCCCTTCTTATTTTAGAATACATAACCCTATCTTTATGTTTATTTATTCAGTCCTACTTGGTACATCAAAAGCACAATAAAGTTTGAGCTTAATTCTTATGATAAGAAAGTAAATAAAACTAAATAGAAACCCTGTTTGTTGCATCACCCCAGGGAATTTTTTATCTACCTATATAATAAATACAAGGAGGGAAAAAAGGAAATCTCATTAAATCAATGCTAGTTCCTTCTGTCACCCCTGAAGATTTTGACTATTAAGACTATAGTATTCACTCAGATACCTGTTCAGCAGGTACTGTTCTTTTTGGATTTATTTGCCAATCGACCCAGTAGCCCTCTTACCCGAACTTTCCTAAGATAAATTCCCCTTTTGTCCCTCATGACACATTTAAAAATTCATCGTTCATTGGAATATTTACATGCATGGAATTATACAGCTAGTGGAAAATATTAATGAATGTTAGTACTCTACTAACTATTCTAGGTGTGCTTCAGAAAGTTAGACATACATTTTCAAAAATCTAATTTTTGGTACCTAAATATTGACAAGGAGTGTGCACTCTGAATAGTTTTCTGTGTACTCACTTCGCTATTTCTGTCATTCTTTTACCAGAGTACTTTGTGATAGCAAAGAAATGAATGGGACAGTAGCAAAGGGGAAAGAAACTGAGTCACTGAAAATGGGAATTTTACTCTGAGAATTAATTACCCAATAAGACAAGTGGAACAATCTACATATAATTGGCCTTTGTTGGAAGAAAAACCAATATTCTACTTATCAAAACAGTTTCTCTGTTTTGTAGCCTCAAATACTTTTTGTCTTTGTTTTATGCATGTGCTTGTGTGTGTAGACCTAGATGATTCTTTTGTCTTATTTCTAATGTTAAAAAACGAGAAGTGAACTTGTGCTTTTCTATCTATATAGTTAACTTCAGTTTGTAGCTTTGTAAATCTCTAATGGAATTAAGAGAGTTCAATTAGTTGTGTATTAACTGGTTTATCTTTCTATGTACCTTTATGTCTATTTTAGATGGAAATTTTCTAAAAGGAAAGCTAGAATCAGCTCAAAATTCTCAGAACCTCACATATATCTATGAACACAAAAGACATATGATGTTAAGAAGACCGTGATACAGTAGTCACTTTTATGTTACAACTAGTATTTGTAAGGTACTTACAAATCCTTTAAAGACTTACAAAAATTAATCTAAATACACAATCAAAAAGGTGATGAATTACATGGTGAGGAAACTAATGAATTTAAAGGTAGAAAACTTGTGTAATCCTGCACACAAACCGAATTGGTTGGACTAGCACTAAACTATAGATTTATATTATATGCATAGATGGAAATTGTACCATAAATTTTCCGTGTAGCATGGATGACTCCATTCACAGAGAAAGTGAGAACAGAGGTTTACCTATATTTATTAATGGTCATTTTAAAAATCAAGTACATTTATTCATAGATACAGAAAGAAATAAGTGAATGTGTTAATTATAGAAACACTTTCATTGAATGAGCAAATACATATATATGTATGTGGTTCCATGTCAATCAGTGTATCTTCATCTGTATCTGTGTAACTGATCTACATTGGCAGCTTTTAAAATGGTAACATGTTTATCTTGTCTATTCCTTCATTTCCATTTGATTCCTTTTTTTTGAAGAGAATATAAATCAAATGATTGTTGGAAGAAAAGGCAGCTCTATAGATAAATAAGTTTTTTCCCAAACTGCTTGCTCTACCCATTCTATTTTTATAAAAGAAGTAATTAAACGATGAATTTTATAAAATAAGCAGACACTTGGGCAACCTATAGGGGCAGTCAGTTTTTCAACAGCTATTTCAGGTTGCTTTTTATTAGGACATTGAAATATAATAATTTAATGTATGTCCATATAGTCTTATAATATCTAGAAATGTTTTCAAAATCACTGAATTATTTTGTCGCTTTTTTTCTCATGGTACAAACTTACATCTGGCCTGTATTTCAAAATGTCAACATGGGAAAAAGAAAATCCACAGCTATTTTTCAACGTTAAATATGAAAGTTTACCTTCTATTTTTTTTTGTTTTGTATTGAGAAAGAAGAATTAGTCCACACTAGATTTTTTTTCTCCCCCTTCTGCTTTTGTAATATTAATTTTTCCTTTCTTTATAGCATCCAGTTCCAGGCTGGAAATGTTTGAACTGCATTAAAAATTACTATGAAAATAAATTATGAGTCATGTCCATTAATCTTTCTTTTTCTGTTTTCAAAGACACATTGTCCCATAAATTTGTTCTAAAGCAGTTATTTTATAAATACTTGCTTTTATTTACAGTGAAAGTGAATTGTTTTTGCTAAGAAAGGAAGTGATTGTTTTTTCAAAGGTTGCAAACATGGCAAGCTGACAAGTTTGATTCTGTGCTGGTTACTACAAGCAATGACTTCGGACACAGCAGCTGCCACTGCACTGAGCAGAGAACTCAAGCTTCTGCCCCAAACCTTCCTGTTTGCTTCTCTTGACGGACTTTACTATTTTCCACAACTTTTCTTTCTGTAGAGTCAAGTTCCAAGAGCTTTTTCTTATTATGCATTTTTGCCTTTTTCCTCAGAATCTTTCACTGCCTCCTGTTCTCTTTGCTTGTCATTCTCAGAAACATTTTAGGAAAAAGAAAGTGATGGAAAGGAAATTTTAAACAAAAATTTTTCCTTTAGTTTGATGAATAAACTTTGAGTAAACTCTAAAGCTCTGGACTTTCTGATAGTTTATTTACTTGAAAGAGTTTAAAGGAGAAACTGAAATACTCACTCACCCTGTGATTCCTTCTTTCAAAAGAGTCTAGAGATACTTAATTTTCATCTAGATGTGCATATGCCCAGAAAAACTTCTAAATGGATCACTGCCTGTGCTGCTATAGGAAAATGTATCACTATAGATATATTTTTTTCTTCTAGTATATATGATACGTATATAAAATTTTAAAGGTGGTGATGGTTTTATATAGGTATATCGCACACATGCTTTTTACTAATGTCGACAACATATTTATATACCCTTTACTTCACATCGCTTAATGTTTATTCTTCATTTTAATCACACCTTTAAAGCTTTCCAAAAGTCTGTTGGTTCAGAACTGAACAATTATGAAGTATTAATACTGCCATGATACTGTTTTTAACTATACTAGCACAAGCGCAAACATCCTCACATAGGACTGAAGAGTATGGTATGTAATGTCTGATGAAATCGGATGCCTCTGAGAAAATAATATCTTAATACTGTGCTAATTTAATATTATTATTACATAGTTGCATAATGTAAAATATATGAAATTATTGTTTCTGAGTGCTGAAGGGTTTTTAACAGTTGGAAAGTACATTAACAGTCCAACACTTTTCCTTTCTCTCTGCGCTAGGTGCCTGTGTCAGTGGCCATGATGACTCCCCAGGTGATTACCCCTCAGCAAATGCAGCAGATCCTTCAGCAGCAAGTGTTGTCTCCGCAGCAACTCCAAGCCCTTCTGCAGCAGCAGCAGGCAGTCATGTTGCAGCAGGTAATGTGGGTTACCTGCTTTGGTGTTCTAACCTGGCTCAGAAGGTGTGCACTCCTATCTACAGTGCACTGGGCATGCTTGTCAGTTCAGTCTCCATTTAAGGGGACAGTGTGTCAGCATGTTAGACCACAAATGGAACGTCTTAGCCATAATTGCGGAACTGTGTAAGGAAATGCATATGTCCTATTCTTTTTATCAAAACCTACAGTAAGAGCAGAAAAACATGTAATGTGAAAATGGAAATGAATCAGTGTTTAAATATAGGAATACTTAGTACATTTGATTTATGTATTTACCAACAAAAATGCAAAGAAACTAATCAAAACAGTCATTTATTGGGTTAATTTGATGAGCGAATACTTAGGTACATTTGATTTATACATTTACCAACAAAAATGCAAAGAAACTAGTCAAACATTTATTTTAAACGTCGTAATGCTTTAGTGCTCCTTTAATTTCACATTATATATGAAGTTACGTGATCATTTTTTAACATGAAGAAGTAGCATCCTAAATTTCCCTCTCTGAAACTATGCTATCTTCTAAGGAAAGAATAATCTACTTATTAGAAAAAGTCAGTTGTAGTTACGCTACAAATTCATATATCCTATTGGAGCCTTGAATACATAACAAATAAACTGTACATTATATGCTTATTTACCATGGAGGAAACACTGTGCTTTAACCTCAGTTTTTATTCTGGTACTCTGGTATCATCTCTGGTGATGACTACAGGTTGGTTATATTTCTAAGTCTGACATTTTTCCAAATAGCTGATGGATTAAATTATCCTTTCAATAAGTATTTGACAACCTGATTTTATGGAACTGACTTTTGATTCTTATGAGTGCTAAGAGTATAACTTGCTTTATCTGTTAGTAAGACTTCAGGTGTGATAATTTAGTATGTCAATTTTTCTCTGGTCCTTCTGAATACAGATTTTTGTGTGTCTTTTTCATCTAAGATTTTTTGGATTCTGACCTGGAAAATTTCAGAGCCACCTTGGGGGGATATAGGTAGGGCTGTCTCTGAGTCCAGCGCATATCTTTTTTGTCACTTTTTGTGAGGTGAATCTTAATGGCTACTCTACCATGTGCCAGTCTAGAAGAGTTTAGGAGATATATAATACATGAAACTTTTGCCTTTATTTATTAAAGTCAAAATGGTTTATTCAGCAACAACTACAAGAGTTTTACAAGAAACAGCAAGAGCAGTTACATCTTCAGCTTTTGCAGCAGCAGCAACAGCAGCAGCAGCAACAACAGCAGCAGCAACAGCAGCAGCAACAACAGCAGCAGCAGCAACAGCAGCAGCAGCAGCAACAGCAGCAGCAGCAGCAACAGCAGCAGCAGCAGCATCCTGGAAAGCAAGCAAAAGAGGTAGGAGCTGGTTACTTCATTGATACATAATAGTACGAGGTTGAGAAGGCGCTTTGAGAGGCGAGAATAGTCTTAGATCTGTTTATAACAAGGCTCTTGCTGTCAAAGATGGAAGGATATATTTTTACTGAGCTTAGTAACAGTGACAGTGGAACTCTCACGCTCCCCTTTTTCTTGGTACCATAGGACTTGAGAATCACAGTCTAGTGGTGCTATCATCTAATATTCCCTAATGAATAACAGTGCACAAAGACCAAGCTGGGTAGTGGACAAAGCGCTGACTATCTAGTATGCACTGAGAACCTCAATCGGTGAGGGAACCTTATTTTTCCCAGTGGTGCAGCTCAGGGAACATGGATGCAAATTTAGCCCATTGTTGGAGGTGGGGAGACTAGAGGAGAAACTGGTTGAGCACAGATTTCAAAGTCACGGGCCCCTGATTAATGAATTGCTACTGTAGGTTTTGAGTGGCTAGTAGAAAGTTACAGTTTGATATGCTCATAAATCAAACTGACAAGCTGGCTTCTCAGGCCTAGCTTGCACTTGTCAGCAAACTGCATCAAATATAAACATAATACAAACAAAACATGTTGAAGTAGTTAAATTGATCAGCAGGTATCAGAGCTGTTGTCTTCAAGCTGCCCATTATGCAAACGTACAGGAAACAGTTTTGACCTCCTGAGGCTTTGTTTCTGTTTGGATTTGTGCGTAGAATTTCAGACAGCCGTCAACTGCAGAATAGAAATTGCTCCCTTATTTCTCGGGAGGCTTTGGGCAATCCACATGACTTGCTCCATTATGCAGTCTGTTTTCCAGTGAGCGCGTCAGAAGTTTCTCTTTTCCCCAAACTAAAAAGGAAAGGTCTTCCACAGCAGCTTGTCTTCCTCTGAAGTGTGACTGCCATCTCACACCCTCCCGAGTCCAAAGAACTATGGTTTGTCTTGTAATGCCTCACAAAATTCAGAGTTATACTTTTCCTGATAATAAGGCCACTTTTTTGCCTTGAACGTAATTCTGCCTTTAATATATTCCAACTGGAGGGGAGGAAAAGAAGCGGAGAGTTAACAGGCCCGTCCTGTGAAAGCTACAGCCCAGTTTACTAATAGATCGCTAGAGACCACATGCATGGACCACTGCAGGTCAAATATATTCAGCTGGGAAAAAATAAAGTGTTGTGGCAGTTGGCTGGTTCTACGAAGTGTTATTCATTTTATCTAGATAAATGATTTTCCATAATGAATAGATTTTTGTAAAGGAAATATGAACCTTTATGACACATTATCTCTAGACCTTATTCCATATTCTTAATGCAGGTTCCCTGCTTCTGTGTTGTTTTCTTTAGTATTTGAGGGAAAGGCAGCTGCAGACCTAAAACCTGCACAATCTGCCCCTGAATTTTGTCCCTAGGGTGACCACAAACCTGTCAGGGCAACCAAAAGTGCACACATTTCTCTGTTAGAGCAGTTTGTATAGGCCGTGTTCCCTGCTGTTCACTAAGTTGGGTTTTCTGGTACTACAGCAGCAACAGCAGCAGCAGCAGCAACAGCAGCAGCAGCAGCAGCAGTTGGCCGCCCAGCAGCTTGTCTTCCAGCAGCAACTTCTCCAGATGCAACAACTGCAGCAGCAACAACATCTGCTCAACCTTCAGCGCCAGGGACTTATCTCCATCCCACCAGGCCAGCCAGCACTTCCTGTCCAATCACTGCCTCAAGGTACAGACAAAATATTGTGCATGCTCACTTCTACTCTTGCTCTTTCTACCATTTCATTACCCATCTTTTAATTGAAAATTTTTTGTTTTTATGACATTCAAGCTTATTAATAAAGCACGATTGTTAACAAGGTTGCATGGTCCATCTTCTTGAGGCTCAGAAATTTTATCAGACTCTGCTTTCAATATGTACTGAGACTGCTATCAAGTGTGTTGTCAGATGTAAAAGGTGCATTTATTAGACATATGAATAGAAAATTATCCATAAGGAAAACACAATTCAAGCACTGTTGAGTATACAGAAGGATCTGCAGGGAACTGGATCCCTGGGAAAGCTAACAGCACTCCATTTTTTTTTTTTTAATATCAGGAATCGAACTCAGGACCTTGTGCTTGCCACACAGGCACTTCAGCCACTGAGCTATAGCCCCAGCTCCAGCACTCCATTTTAAGTGCTTTTTGGTAAAAAAAAAAATTGATAGGACAAAAAAAAAGATCCTAGTGTTTACTTCATCTCCACATACGAAAAAGAAACTTTATGCACTTTCAGAAGCTACGCTTTGTGGAACCCCATCCTATTTTCATGGGATTATATTGATTTTATTTTCTCTAAGCTAGTATTGCCTGTGTATATATTATGAATTATAGTTTTATAATGCTGTAAACTATATTCTTATTTGTTTTTCAGTATAATAAATCTCTGAGTGTACCGTGACCAATTGTATATATGTATGAATCTTACATTTAAGGAAAGAGATTTAAGTAAAATAGAAAAAAATAATGATAAATGATGGGTGCAAAAATTGTCAATTCAGGTAAAATATATATTATTAATTTTTATAAAAGAATATTTTAATTTACACTTGCATCTTTAATTCAAATTTATTATGTCTGTCACAGAAGAGTTCATATTGTAGAAGTATTTTCTATATTTTGCTACTCTCCAGGACACACTGAAGAAAAGGAAAAACTACTAAGTATATAAAAATGAAAATTAGGCAGATAAAGCTAGTCGTTATGATGTGTATGGTCAATGTTTAATGGCACATGAAATTAAAATATTGTGATAAATATAATTAGCGTCTCTTTGGTATTTTTCCCCAAAATATCTTCTTTGACTTGATTTCAGATCTTTTAATTCACCTGACAGAATCACTCTGAGGAAATAAAGAGAGATAAATTTTAAATAGTGAAAGAAAAGCAAAGCAAGCCCACTTCTCTGCACTGTTCCAGAAAGAAATGGAATGAACTGTAGTACCATCACAGCAATGAATGCTTCAGTCACAAATCACTGTGCTTTAGAACATAAATAATATTTGAGGACATATGAAAAAATAAGATAAAAAACAAAGGAGTTTATCAATTAATTCAATATAAACTACATTTCCTTGGTAGAAACTATACTAAAACAGGAGCCATTATTTTATCTCTGACTTTTTTCTTTAAAATTTAAATAAAAATCTGTATATCAGGTATAATTATGCGAGTATTTCCTCGGTAGAAATGGGTGACTTACCACAATTTCATTTTGTAACATCACTGAAACATTTCAAGAAAGTTTAATGTATGTTCTTGCAGATGTACAATATAACTTATTTAAAATGTATTTTTAAATGACAGTATTCCAAAAAAAGCCAAACATTCATTGAGCAGTGAAACTTATTTTTAATATAAGTACTCTAATAGTTTCGCCATGAACATTTTTGCTTATTTTTGATGTTTCTTTTGAGAGAATTATTCCTGTGGCCCTTTACTTCTGCTTTGCAATCTGCATTAGATACACAAGAGACAAACTGCACAGAACATGTAGGGAAAAAAAGTATATTTGAACAAATTTTGATATGAGAAGAACACTTATAATTTAAAGGAAAAAAAGAAATGACTAAAAACACACTCCCACTAAAATAAGCAAGGAAATCCAGGTCAATAAACGCAACGTTCAAACTTTAGCTGGTTCATTGACAAAGTTGTGCTGTGGGCAAGGACTCAGCAAACTGGAGCCATCTGCATATGTTTTGTCATTTAGACTATTAAATGTGAAAAGTATCACTGAGGAGGCCACCAGGCAAGCACACACAGAATGTCCCAACTGTACCAGCTCCCGCAGAGGACCATACTCCTCATGTGTGGGTTCCACGTTATTGGATTCCATATACAAGCATTCAAGCAGCTCTTTACAAAATGAAATGCCATCTCTACTGAATATCTAGCAACATTTTCGCTTGTAATTGCCCTGTAGGCAATAGAGTATGACAGCTTTTTGCATAACCTTTGCATTATAAGAAGTTTTACAGTAACCTAGGGTATGCGAGAGGCTGTGTACAGGCTATACGCAAATGTTCTGTACGCTATTTTATATACTGACTCCAGCATGACAGGTTTAGGTATCCGCGGGAGTCCTGAAATCAGTCCTTTTCAAATATTAAGGGATCACTGTACTGTTACAATACTGCACTTTAATCCCAAAATTTGGATGGAAAAAACACAGAAGCATGTTCATTTCTACCTTGGTTAGTGTAATTTTTAACACTTTTGTGATCAGTTCTTGGTTCACTCTGTATCAAGTTTTGGTTGGTTGATTGATTGACCATATATAACGGTCATGTAGAAACCGATGGGATTACCACGCAATGATGGATGGTGTTCTCCTTACATCTGTTAAAATATGCCATATTTTATTTATCTCTAAAACACTACTCCCTCAGACTGCTCTAGAGATACAAGTGTCTTTAAGTATGTGTTAAAACTGTATAAATGTCAGGAATAAAATTATATGATTTTAATAGAGAACAGTAGTAGCTTTATAGATTTTTATTATGTATTGTATAATTTGAACGCAACTTAAATATTAAGTATTTAAAATCCTCATAAATATTCCTCTAATGCTGAATTTCAATGTAAAGTTGGCAATTAAGTTATTAAGGATGTGCACAGGTTGTTTATGGAGTAAGAGTAGGTAAACAGAAGTCAAATAACAGTGATGAATTTGAAAATCAAGTTCAAAGTAACATACCACTTATAAAGCTACCAAATAGGTTGTGTAGTTTATATACTAAATGCTTATTTCATTTGATGACATTTTTATATCTATTGCTATTATTTCCTGGTTAAGAAGTGGGAATTTGTATAAGCACTTTGCACGCTGACATGTCCTGAACAGCAAATAAAGGTCTGTGTATCCCATTATGCCACATACAAGTTGACATGACTTAATATTCTCTCCTTGCACACAAAGTTTTACTTTACCCGGTTTCAGTTCCTTTCAGCTAACTACAGCCCAGCAATATAAAATACAGAATTTCAGAAATAAAGAATTCATGACTTTTAAATTGTTCACAGTTGTAAATCTCACATCACTCCGCTCCCTCCCACATAGGTCTACCGTACCCACACCGCATTTGCTACGCAGCTTTTAGTCGCTTTCCCCTCTTTGCTATCAGATCGAATGCCGTGGTATCAATTTGCTTGGAATACACCTTGCACTCACCAGTGGTTCCAGAGCCCCAGCTGTATTGCTGGCGATTCAGGTATACGATGTGGAACTGGCAAGGACTTCCTTTATGGGAGAAGGTGAACGCTCCTGATCAATAAGGAAAGGAAATAATCCTGTGCTGAGACTGCTGAAATTCACGGTAACAACAGAAATTCTATCTGTGAAATTGTGAAGAAGTTTTGCTGTCGCACCTCAGACTGCAAAAGTAATGGCCACCGTGCATGATAAGTACTTAGTTAAGATGGGAAAGACATTAAAATAAATTAGAGCATTCAGTGCTATCTAGAGTTTCAGGCTTTTGCTGGGATTTTGGAACATATTCTCAGAGGGTAAGAGCAGGTTACTGTATCATCTGTATATGAAACACCATATATGTGGTGACAGATTTATTTCACTCTGAGTTTTCACATATTTAAAAATTTATAAATATTACTTAAAACTTAAGATTTTCATTAACTACCTGAAGTACCAAACAGGTAAGGCTAGGTTCTAGCCAGTGCTACTTTGAGTTAACACCTTTTAGAACTAAAAGAGCTTGGAATCCAAGAGCTGCTGAATAAGAAGGAAAATGAAATCTTTAGAAATGAAATGTAGTAATGCACGGTGTGCTCATGTAGGAATGTGCTGAAGACACTCTTTGGTCTCAGTACAGAGCCAAAATCATCTACTTGGCTTTGACTAAATTCTCTGCTTGTAGAAGTCTAAATAATCAACTGCCTACTTTACCAAGTCTGGCATCTGGATCTTTTGCTTAATCAGTAATCATGTGTTTGCGCTGATCACCACTGCATGCATTCATGTAACCGCACCGGCAACATGAGCAAGGCGTGTCAGGTGGAATTATTGTCATAATTTTAGCATTCCCTTTCAAATGCCAAAAAATTTTCAGTTTGGAAGTTAGAGGGGGAAAAAATTTCTTTTAGATCTTTACATAGTGAAAACATATCCACGGGTTGAAGTTTAAACATACAGTACTTTCGTATCACATAAACAAAAATCTGTAAGTTTGCCTATGGATGCTGTTAGTTTTCCATGTAGAAACTAATGTGTGAATAAATACGGAGAAATGCTAAGAGTATATTGAGTTGGTTTTTGAAAATATAAGTAAGAATGATTGTCATGATCATTCTGGTTTTTATAAAATTAATGAACTAGCACATATAGTATTAATATGGATTTATTTCTATTTACTTCATCAATCTTTTTAAAAGATCCTATTTGACAATTTGTGAGAGGATGGCTCAAAAGCAGAATGTCATCTTTGGCCTATTGAAATATCATGATAAGAAAATTTTTTAAAATATGTTTTCACAATAGAATTTCAAACTTTTGAAGCCTATGAAAAATTTTTAGTAAAGTCATAGTAAGAATTTTTAAAAATCGGATATATTCTACTTTCCAGAAGTTTCTTCTTTGGCAGAGATACTTGTCTTTGACCTCAGTTTTATCTAAATACAGTACCGCATTTTATGACCTGTAATTCGGTATTTGAACAAAATGTGTAATTGATGGAACTCTGATTAAACAAGTTAAACATGGGTGTTGTATCTGAAGGGGTCGTTCATGTTCTAGAGAGATTTAAGTTTACATTGCATTAGGGTGGCCAAATATAAATAAACACACGTAGGTGTCTGAAAGGTACCCCAGAAGTTGGATGTCTCTTCTAGAGGCAAAATTTAGAGACTCACGTCAGGGTTGGTAGGAGAGTTTGTATTTGCTGTGTATACTCCTCTCCATGTTTTGATCTTTTGGGCCATATGTGTATAGTTTTTCAATATAAGTGGTAAACACATGATAATATCTCAATTCAAATTGTAAGCACTAATTACCATTGGCTGAACAAAGTGTATGTGATACAAATAATTCTAGCAAAGTTCGCTTTTATTTGGTTGTAAGTAACCCCCAAAAGAAGAAGAGTATTATTAAATAAATAGTTAAAACTTTTACAGTAGATGCCACTTGTGTTATAATGTATAAAAATTATTTAACATTAAAATTTAATTACTGCTCAGTGGAATAAGCGCCTGCCTAGCAAGCGCAGGGTCCTGAGTTCGATCCCCAGAACCGCCAAAAAAAAAAAAAAATTGAATTACTGAATACAGAAAAAAAGAACATTGATTGAAGGAGTCTCTTACTTGTGAGTGTGGGAAAGATTCTAATGTGATACTTTATAAGTACAATTACTGAAATTTGTAAGCTTGTGACAGAAGAATATATAAGTAAGAATTACTTATTTTATTTCCTTCCTAGCACAGTGCAGGGTACCTTATTCCACATATTCTGAATGCAAAATTAAACATTATTGAATTGCTATATTTAAGGTATTAGATGCAGTTTAAGTAAGGATTCATGTTTTTATTTACTGAACTCCTGTGAAAGCAAGCCTACTCTGTATTTGTAGTATTGCCAGGAAATAAGAACAAACCCAAAGTATAATCAAGTGTGGGATATAGATCCTCAGGTTTTTATGACGATGGACAATGTTTTCAAATTATATAATTACGGAACTTTTGAGCACTATTTTGATTTATGTGCTTGGAACAAATGATTGAGAGAAACTAGAGAATGCACTTAAGTAAAAGTTGAGAATCACTCTGCAGTATTCTAAGCTTGTTTGCCAGGACTCTAGTTTTGTAGTCAAATGAAAAATCTCTTCAGGGTGGTATTCCCTGAACTTGTACCCACCACAGGAGCCCTTATAGCCACTGGAGGGTCACAGTGAGAAAGACAGATGGAAGTTCCTGTCATCCTAAAGCGAGCGTATATTTTACTGTGCAAGTCACAAAATAAATGAGTTAAGTAAAAAATGTAGTGGTGCATGCAAAGGAGAAAAATAAAGGGCAGGAGAGCAAAATGAAGCAAGGGTAGGGATTGCGAGACAATGAACTTTCAGGCAGAGGGGTCAGAGAAGAAGCCTCAGAAGGGATTGTGTGAATAATGACCTGAGAAGGGGAGGGAAACCCAAACATGGTGGTCCGTGCCTGTAATCCTGGAACTCAGGAGGTTGAGGCAGAAGGATCACTGTACATTCAAGTTAGCATAAACCACATAGTGAGACCCTACCTCAACAAAAACAAACAAAAAAAAACCATGAAAGAACTAATTATAAAATATGCTGGAATTCTAGACCAAGTCACATAACTTTTCTTCACCTCAGCTCTGCCTCTTTAAAATAGGGATAATCTTATATCCCTATCAATAACTTTAAAGTATCAATAATTTTAAAAAGTAATGAGTTTAGGGTATTGTATAAAAGTGATCATATGGAAGCCCTTAAAAGAGTGACTGATGTTCAGGAAACGTGCAAATGCAGTATCTTTTAGAACAGAGACAATGAAAACTCCCAGAGGAGTGACTGGCAGGGACGGAGAAGCTGTGTGAATAGGAGCTGCTCTGAGCAGTAAGTTTCCAGCAACCTGGAAGGTGGCATGGGACCAGGGGACCAAGAGGCTGTAGTTTGAAGGAGGAGCTAGGCTACAGGTCAGTTGGTGAGTCCTACACCTGTTCCTAGTATTGAAAACTGATGTAAATTTGTGGAATTGTAAAAAATTTTGCTTGATATTTTCTAAAGGTATATGAACAACACTAAGATATAAGAGATTCAAATTCTCTTTGTTACTAAACAACTCAGAATTATTCTGCCTGAGCCATGAACCATCTATGAGCCACACCTCTTAGAATAACAGTACTTAGAAGATCAGTGCTCCATAGGACACTGTTTAACTGAACTTCATCTCACTGCCTAAAACGTAACCTAAATCAGTTCTTACAAACATCGCGCCTTCAAAAATCATAAAATGCTTAAAAGTGCACAACATTGCTTGGCTAGTTGCTTCATATTCATAAGTAGTTTTTCATCCATAAAAGAACGGAGCAATTATTAGATGTGATACTTTGAGGGCAAAGTAAGAGTTTCCTTAATAAATTACCCCACCCCCAAGTTATCTGTGCCCTGGAATCATCTTTGGAGCTCAGAAAGTACTCATGCCTGTGTCCTACCCCAGAATTGTGCTTTCTTTGGTCTGAGCTGTGGTCAGGACCCTAGAAGTTTTAAATATCTCCGGGGGTTTGTAATGTGCAAATATTTTTGGTGACCTCTGCTAATAAAAGCAATTTCTTTTTTATTTCTCGTATTTGCTGACACTTATATAAAAATTTGAAAGCCGTTTCCCTCAGATTTTAATTAAGAAACCCTGGATAGGGAACAAGTATTTGTCAAGTCTTCATGGAGGGTCTGCTAAGTACCTAGCATTTGCTGTTTTATGGTAGCATGATGACAGCGCTACTTTTCAATACAAATGAAAAGTATCATGCAAAGTTTTTGAAAGTAAGTAGATATTTACATTAGTCGAATTATTAACAAAGCCCATAACCTAAATTATTAATAACATCATTACCTGGTATACTTTTCCAAAGCATTGTGTATTGTAAAGATAAAAAATGGTAGAAGCAACTGGTCCCATTTATAATTCTTTAGACATTGGCCTGGTAGGTAGCAATGCTCAAATATAGGATGTTATTTAAGAGTCACAGAATTCCTGTATGGAAATCCACGTGTTTTTAAGAACTCGATGATTTTCTTATAAAGCATGACAACAACATTTATGTATTGCACACCTACCAAGTACTGTTCAAGGCACTGGGATTATACAGTGAAATAAGAAATATCTCTTATTATAAAACTAAAATGTTAGTGGAAAGAGACTGGTGATATCAAGGAATAGATCAGCTGATTGATGCTTTCAGGAATCAATAAATATTCTAAAAGACAAAATAGAATAGGGCAGGAATTAAAGAATGCTCAGAGGCAGAGTGGGGAAGGGCAGTGGCTGATAAACTGTAGAGGAAGACGTCAGCATAGGGGACCTGGAGTCAACTAAGAGGAGGAAGCCCCAGGAAGATCTGCAGCCGGACAGCGCAGACCAGGCGTGGTGAAGTACAGGCGGAGAGAGTGTGAATGCTCCCTGCAGGGGCGAGGGGCAGCGGACACTAACAGGGAACCTGATGCGATGAGGTCGGAGTGATGAGGGCGGCCTCATGTAGGTCAGAGGAAGCATTGTCTTTGTTTCCTGTGGGGTGCTTTCTCCTCCTCCTCCTCCTCCTCCTCCTCCTCCTCCTCCTCCTCCTCCCCCTCCCCCTCCCCCTCCCCCTTCCCCTTCCCCTTCTTCTTCTCTTGGCTGTTTATCTAAGTGTTCTGGAAAAGCTTTGGAGACTTTTCCTCAGAACTAATTTAACCTAATTTACTTTTAAAGAGATTACTGTTGAAAAGCAAATTCGTAAGTCCAAGGCAAGGTAACAAACACAAAGAGTGGGAAAGCTTTAGCCAAGGTGCAGGCAGGAGCTGGAGGGAAGCCGGTGAGAGCTCCCCGCAGAGGACAGAGGGCAGCTGGCCCTCAGACATGCACTGACACAGTGCTGCTGGTGGGACACCTGGCCCTACAGTTGGGCATAAAAAAGGGGTATAGTCACAAGTTTCTAAATTCTGCCTTAAAGCTAGAAACAAATCAATCATGACTTTTATGAATAAAAAGACCAAACTATTTTCTGTGTACTAGAGAAAATACCCATTCTTATAAAGTCATTCCAGTTTATAGACCAAAATCAAGTTACTGTATTCTCAAATAACTTCAGAATCCCGAATAAGCCTGTCTTTTCTTTCATCTGAGGCTATGTCGTAAATTTGGGAGGAGCCACCTGTGTCAGCCTCGGAGAATGCTAGGTTACTAACGAGTCTTTAATCATCTGTTTCGATTGAAAATAGAGTTCTAATTAAAACTGAAAGTTTATACCACCTCATGGGGCAGTCTGTAGCATTTTTACAGAGAGATGGCCCCATTTGGTCATTGATCGTAAGAATAAGTGACGGCTAGCCTCTTCGTAGAGTATTTAGTCCTAATATAAAATCTGATACGTAAGGACTGGAATAGTAACAATAAAGGCACAGCCCAACAAAGTGTTTTATTAGACAGCTCCTACATGAGTTGGAGTGAATTCAATGAATGAAATTTTTACACAGCAGTCGAGTGTCCTGTCTTATTTAAATGGATATACTACAGTGTTGAGCCACATAAGTGTATCCACTGAAATAATTCTCATTCCTAGTCACAGTGATGGGCAGCTGTACAGCATAATTCCTTGCTCCTGAGTGCCCCTCCTCTGCATTATGTATGGGAAACATGGATTCTGCCTTACTGAGACTGTACCTTGCTTGTCCTTTGCCTAGAATTTCATTCAGGACTGGGTCTTCCAGTTCCATCCGTGCTAAAAATGACAGGGTTTTATTCATTTTTCTGTGTGAATAGTACTCTATCACTTGGCCCTTTCCCCTGTGGACGGACACCTACACTGACTCCGTTTTCTGGCTTGCATGAATTCTCTAGCAATAAGCACGTGAGTGCAGATGTCTTTCACTTCAGCTCTTTCGTGTGCAAGAGCTGGATCCCATTTCTCACTTTTGGAGGATCCTCCATACTGTCTTTTATTATAGTTGTGAAACATTCATACCAGCCATGTCTGAGAGTTCTCCCCATCGTTGCCGACACCTGCTATTTGTCTTTTTGGCAATAGCCCTTCTGAGTGAAGCGATTCCTCATGTTAATTTGCATTTACAGCTGCATTTTGATTTCCCTGGTAATTACTGCTGAGGATTATTTCATGTGTTTATTGGTTGTTTTGAGAAATATTTACAGAGCATTCCAGCGTGTTTCTTGGGTTTTGTTTCCTGACACTGTCCCTGCTGCAGGCTTTGAATCTGTAATCCTGCCTCAACCTCCAGAGCACTGCTAGTGGAACTCTGCCCCACCACACCCAGCTCTCACGTGCCTTGCATGGGTGTGGTCTGGGAGATTCCGCCCAGGGCCCCCCAGCTGCATCCTCACCCCATTATTTTGAGATACGGTCTTAAAGAATTGCCACGTCACCTGAACTGTGACGGAGCCCCGACAGGGACACTGCCAGGTTGCATGAGCCAGTGGCCAGCTCAGAAAAACGAGACTTCATTTTATCTAGGTCACAGAGGACATGTCAGCAGGTAACAAGCAGTCACCCAAGGACACGGCTGCAGGGTTCTGAGGACAGGAGGACACACTGGCAAGCCACGAGCCTGCTATTCCTCTGACCCACTCCCTCAAAAGCCTGTGCAAAACTGCTATAAAAAAGAGCCTCTTAGTCTGTAAGAGACCCCTCCCTGTTCTGCTCACCCAGAGAGCTCTCCTTCAGGTTCAACAATAAACCTGCTTGGACTGTTAAAACAAAAAGAAAATTAATTAATTAAAAAATAAAAAACCTTGAAGAACCAGAATCATTGAAATGGCAGGTTTTGGTAAAGCCACCTGCATGGATTGCAGGAGGCAAAGCAATTTAAGGTTACCACTGTGATGACTGATTTGCCCGGAAGTATTGCTTGGAATGATGGGAAATCTTCATGCTGGTATTGGTTGTTGCCCACTGCATCCAGATCAGTGATTTCTCACTTGCGGGGATGGAGCTGGAGAGCACACTCTCCTCTGCACTGGACTCTATGCCCTCGCCCTCTCCCTGCCTGCTCCGCCCCGCTGCCTCCCTGGTCTCTGGCCTCATCGCTGTTACTGTAGCTTCTGATGAAGATGTGCACCAAGTTTTGTGTGGAAAGGGGTCAAGTAACAGTTCTAACTTTACATTAGATGTACATGTATGTAGCGATCTAAAGCAGAGCCTTCGGAACTGAGCGGCTCTCGGTTTGAATTCGTGCGCTGGTTGAGACTTGTGTTTTGAGCCATTTTGTGGCTCAAAATGTGGTTTGTAAAATTAACTCACATTATGTATTTGAAATCCTTAGGGAACTACAGAACATAGTAAATGCTCAATAAATCACAGTTTTATCTCTCCCCGCTCACCCTTATTATTTACTTTATCCTTTTGAGAGCATTGTAAGAGCAAAGAAGTTCAAGCCAGAATGCCTGGATGTAAATCTCGTCCTTGCTCTACGATCTTCGTTTGCTTGCCTTGTTTCCTTGGGCACATTTTTTAAGTCTGGTTTTCTTTCTGTTTCATTATGCATTAATTGGCAAAAGTAAAACTACCTATTATTTTAGTTTATCTTGATTAAAAGCATATGGTATATAAAGAATATACAAAGCCACAATGCTTAGGCACATATAAGTACTATTTTGTTAGTTGAATTCTATGAACAGTGATGTCTCCATAACTTACATCAAAATTGTAATTGCAAAACAAAGGATTGTGTTAGTTTTTCTATTTTGATTGGGGCACAATCAGGTAAATTTGCATCACTTGATCCAGGAAACTGTTTAAAGCGATTAGTTGACTTTTCTGAGAGTGAGTCATAACTGAAAGAAAGGTTTAGATGTTATCTACTTGATCAGTGTAAGTAAGCCTATTGATTTATACAGGACACCGAAATGTAGTTCAGTTTTTTAGCTTGCCTTTCTGAGAAAGGTCAGAATAAACCAGATAATAGTCAAAATCTTTTTTGCTTTGAGTTGAGTGTTTAATATTTTTCTCCGATATACTTCCCCCTTGGTTTTCTCCTCATTTTATTTGAAATGTGTTATTTCTATTATCTAGTTACCTTTCAGTTCCTCAGTGATCACCTTAGCAGTAGGTACAAACTGCTTCTAAAGGAAAAAAATGTTTAATTTTCAAAAAGAACTTGTGAACCTGTGGTAGTATTTCCACCATACTGCTCCCAGGACTGTTTTTAAACTGCTAGTGTTAGCAAATGAACACTTTGCTGCTCTTGGTATAAAATTAATTTCTGTTGTGTATTAATGAGTGCTGGGAAATCACTCTTGCTGTTGGTGTGAATCTGTCAACAGCCCCGAGCAGTGAACTTTGCCTTGCATTAGTGGGGCTTTCTCTCCTTTTGTAGCTGGCTTAAGTCCCGCTGAGATCCAGCAGCTATGGAAGGGAGTGACCGGAGTGCACGGCATGGAAGACAACGGCATTAAACATGGAGGGCTGGACCTCACCACGAACTCCTCCTCGACTACCTCCTCCACCACTTCCAAAGCGTCGCCGCCAATAACGCATCATTCCACAGTGAACGGACAGTCTTCGGTTCTAAACGCAAGACGAGACAGGTACCCTCGCTAATTATATGTAGTGCCCCAAAATACTTATCTATCGCTGGATTTCATTTCACCATCTATAAAACTCAAAGTAGTAATTAATGCTTAAAGGAACAATATGTGTAGAATGACAAGTTAAATAGAAGTCATTATATTGTTTATCTTATATATTATTTTTCATTATAAAAAAGCACTTCCAATGCCAGCAAGTCTGATAGATGTAGTCAGGGAGTTTGCTTTTTCAAAGATGCATGTGGAATGGCTGTGCCATTATATTTTGATAACTAACATATTGAAAATACCATGATTGCTGTGGAAACATTTTGCCATTTTTAGACTAAACACCAGTAGTTGAATTTCCAATAATTATAGATGCATACACACATACCCCTATTAATATATTTCAAATGTGTGCTTAGAAATTAAGAGAGCAAATAGACAGAAATATACAAACCGGAAGACAGATGAGCTGGTATGCCTTCTTATTGTTGTGTGATAGAGCTTATGGATGGGAAAATAAATGATACTGTCCTTTTGCTGAATAAATGATTAAAAATTCATATATAAAAATTATTTTCTTTAAGTTACCAAATTAACATATGTGAAATAATTTGGTTTTATCTTATTTAGGTGAAAAAGATAGCTCTGGAAATAGAACATCCAGTTACTGTTGTCATTTTGGTTGCATTTACTCAGGCTATCACTAATTAAGTCCTTTCAAGTAATTCACCTGGTGTATAAGCTACAGTGATGCCTACAATAAAAATCCCTTTTTAAAAGATGTAAATGAAGTGTAGAATTTCATAACAGAGTGGATTAGTATTAGTCTCATTATATGTAGCTCTACCTTCATACATAAATGTTGGAAATTGATATCGTCCTGTTACCTAATATGAACATATCTGCATTGCTGTGACAGACCTTTTTTTTGTCAGAAAATTTTTTTTCAGAAAAAATTAAGAACAGTATAGTTTAAAATGAAATGCTGTTATTTGGCGATAATCCTGGCCTTCATCTGCGGATAGTGGAAGATTTCTTGTGTTATTGTTGTTATGATAAACGGTGTGCCTCTGAAAGTTTCCATGTTGTTGTTTGAACTGAGATCAACTTGATGACTGTATGTCAGAAGTTGGTTGGCCTCTCTAGACTAGTGACATAGTTCTCACTTATCAGTGACTAGGTGAGGATGTATTTAGTGAATACTGTTTCAGAGTAGAATTTTAAAAACCAAAGATAACTAGTGGAAATATAGATAGTGCACACATACATGTCAAAAATGAAATGATATTAAAGGTTTACATCCTTTTGAAAGAAGAGCATTTCAAAAGCTTATGATTACTACCCTTTTGCTTTCTTAAAAATCCATTTCCCCACATGTCCATATAGGAATATTTATTATTTAGAGGCAAAACGTTACACTGAGGTCACATGGCAAGATTAGCACATGATATTCTACAGCCCTCTTAGCTCTCCTCCTTTATTAACAGCCATCTTTGGCCCCATCTCTCCCCTAATTGGAACATCATCTAGCCTTGGCAGTTGAACTACTCAATAGAAGGATTAAATTTTTCTGACTGCTCTGAGCTGAATTGACCTGTTTTGACCTGTTTGTCACTGATTGTAACCTGACAGGCGCTAGCAGCCTGCAACGATTATGGCTTTTTGAGATGAATCTGATGTTGTGTTCTTTGCCTGCAGCTCGTCACATGAGGAACCCGGGGCCTCTCACACTCTCTATGGCCATGGAGTTTGCAAATGGCCAGGCTGTGAAAGCATTTGTGAAGATTTTGGCCAGTTTTTAAAGTAGGTTTTTAACTTTTAGGGGGAGTAGGGTGGATTATAGCAGTCTTATGCATGTTGCTGTGAATAGAAGATGAAGAAAGAATGAATACAATCCATCCCTCAAACTTGCAAAGTTTTCTGTCTGTTCCAACAAGTGGATTAGCAAAGTCAGCCTAAGAAAGTTAAAATACCATCTTTTCCTTTTTTGGAAAAATGTTTTACAGACATTTAATGAGAGTTTTGAATTAACTGAATACATTAGCCTACCAAAACAGTGGTTGATCTCTGGGAAACATGTTTGTAAGGTTGGATTCTCTTAAATTTTAAGTTTCTAATAAAAATTGCAGAAAATATGTGGGTAAAATCTTAGTTATGTTTTGCAGGTTTATGTTTTACTTGCAGACTTAATATTCCCTACTTTAAGTAGGGGTATTTAACAAAAACAATTGTAAAATAAAACGTTAACGATGTCTCAAATTCAAGGAAATAATTACATTTCTTTACATTTTCCTGTTTGTCCTAAGAAACATACATGGCCATACAGTTCTGTGATTACATGGCTTCTCTGGCCTAAAATGAAACTTTGTGTATTTTTAATTTCTTCATACAATACTATTTGATTTTTAAAAATTCTTAAGGGTTTCTGTTTCGGACAAGAGCATTCTTATCTGATGCAACACCTCTGCACACAATGCCGGTGGAGGAGAGATCTAGGTAGCAAGCTGCAGATAGGCTGATGGCGATGAGGAACTTCACAGGCTGAGACTCTTACGTTGTCATGGTGCAGCTAACAGGGTGAATGAGCCGTTTCATGCTTCATCAACAATTAAGTTAATTAGCTCATTTGAAATTGCGCTGCTTTCTTGCCAGGATGTCGGCAGAAACATCAAAAAGATGTGTTTACAGATGGTAGACCGACTGCAGAGTATAGCGCAAAGGCATCTTCACAGCTAGGCCTAAGTACTTGGCATCATAATAACTTTGTAAGTGAATTACAGCAAGACTTCCACAAAGATGTTTCAACCTTTCATCCTTCAGGACCAATTAAGAGCAAATTTGCTTCACGGACCACAATGGCTCTCTATAACGGGCCTTACATAAAAATTTGCACTTCTGCCACCAAAACAGTTGTGAGCGGCCATTTTGGTGAGTCCGAAGCTCACTGTACTTTTCTGAGCAAAGAGCGAATTTAGAAACATGAGGCAACTTCGCTAAAGTTTTCTCCGCCTTAAGAAAAATTTTACAGAAAGAATAAGGGGGAAAAATTGTTTCAACAACTATTTTGTGTCTTGCATTTGAACATATTAGTCCTTTTCAATATATTATTTGTTATCACTGAGATTTAGCAGACTGTTTCTACTGCATGCGAATTTAAGCCAGAAAGCCATTCACCCACTATGAAGTGTTGTGCTCCAAATTGTTCTTTCTGAAAAAATTAAAACTCTAGGTTTGGAAAGAAAACACCTACCTTCTTTCAGTCTGATATCTTTGAGGACACATGTACAGAAACTTTTTTATTCTCACTATTTATATTTTTAATTACTAACAAGCAGATGAATATGAACCTGGGTTTTATCTTCTGCCCTTTTCCGTGACTATTCCAAGTTTTTAAAAAATAATTTGAAAAACATGCTTTTCAATTAAAATCAACATTTGTTTCAAAGGCTGGCCATTTTTCTAATCTATTGACGTTATGCGGACGACACTATGAATGACGGTCGATTTTCAGGTCTTTCTTTGAGGCCATTTTTCTTATGATATGCTTTAGACTCTCTGATTCAAAGATCTGTGGTAAATTCTTTTAACAGAGCTAGTATCACTATATGGTACTGAAATATATTTAGACATGTTTTCCCATAGTCTTTTCCTTGGAGATGTGTGAAAAATTTGAAGAGAAATAAAAAATATACTTTAGAAATGAATTGAGTTATTCAGGAGAAAGGTTTCTCTAGCATCTGTGTGGGCAGTAAAATGTATAAGATGATCACCAACCGAGCACACCTTCCCGGAAGAAGACTTGTGTTTGCTTCTGTAAGAAAGGAGTGAATTGAGGGCTTGGGGAAGAATCTGGAAGGCAAACCAAAAGAGCTGGGAAACACTTTTAGCTTTGTTGTTTATCTGTTCTCACACAGCGTTATGCCCAGGGCGTATAACAGAAGAGAAAAATTCACTGTAGTGTTTTTAATACTAAATGCTCTGGAAATAAATTCTATAGTTCAGGCTCTAATTTGGCATTAGACAACTTTTCTGTTGGATTGAAAGCAAAAGAAAAAGGCATTTATATGTTCAGCCTCTGCACATTAAATAACAAAAAACAGCTGAAAATATAGGGATAGTCTTTAATAGTCTTCAATTGTCTTTCTCGTATTAGACTTCAAAAAAGTAGACTCTCTCTGGTTTTGCCCAGTACCAAAGAATGTAATAATAGGACAGTTGTGTATGTATATTATAGACATATTCTGTTAATAGATAGATAGATAGATAGATAGATATTCTTACTCTTAGGTATTTTATACCTATATATATTCTTATATATGCTTGTTAGTATTCAAACAAGGTATTCATTTCTATAGAATACACAAATTGAGACTAAAAAACAGTTATCTATAACAGCAGCATAAAAGTAAAAAAATACAAGATGAAGAAGAAAGCCCAAGCTAAAAACATTCAGGGAAAATTTTGAACTTTAAAGTAGGTGTTGACAGAAGCTAACCATTTTTCTGACCAGTAATTGAGGATCTCACTGGATCACTACAAACATTTAATATTCCTTCTTCATTACTGTCTTATGAATGTCAAAGTGTAATAGCATCTGACAAAATTTTAGCGTAGTTCGACTGCAAAATTAATTATCATCCCATTCAACCTAAGTCAGCTTGAATATGGACGGATTGACTT
>PVLD010006754.1:67500-97668 GCA_004027595.1 Dinomys branickii
CAGTCTCTATTCTAATAAAAGCTGCATAGATAAATTGAATAGGTCTCTAAGACCCAAGTGTATAATGCAAACATTTTGCACTTTTTTTAGTTCTTTAAATATAAGATAACAATTATCACTAACAAGTAAACAAATGTAAGAACCCTTTTGAGAGTGATTTCATTCAAAAATAAACATGTTCTGCTGAATTTACCTTTTCTTGTGACACTGTATTTTCTACATATCTTGCTTATTCTATTTATGTCCTAATCTTGGTGTATGTAACTGAAAACAGTTTTTAGAAAACTGTCTTTAGACTGATTGTGAGATAAATTTTATGTGTGTTCTCTACAACTTCCCAGTTTAAAAAAATCACAAAAGGATACAACAACATTGAACTGTGAGACTACAACCAATTATTATATTATGCTGATAGGAAATTGTTTCTTTTTTTCAGGAATGTTTGGAGGTAAAAAGCCTGAAAAATAATTTTTATATGTCGTCTTGTGAGTTAGGGCTTACTTACACTTTTTTGCCTCTTAAGCTAATCTTTGGTTTACTGCTGCATTCCTTGCTAGATAGTGTAGGTGAACACTAGCCCTTGTTGCAGTTCGCTTCTGAGCAGAACTGGTCAGAGCTGAGCTGAGAGCAGGTAGTCTTGGTGGGAGGGCTTCCTCCTGGGCGCCAGCATCACATTTCAAGTTTGACCTGACCCACCTGGCTTCTCTTCACCCAAGACTGACAATTAGGCTGAGATACACAGAGGTTTTGTTGTTATGATCAGCAAGGAAGTGCCAGTATGAACTGATCTCATTTATCCAGGTGCGAGGCAGCAAGAAACAAAGGTTTGCAGTTACTAACATGGATCTAGCAGACCTACTTGTGTACAGGTTAGCTCTTTCTCAGCAATGCCATGCTAATTTTTCTTCGTGTCTATTACCTAGGTCTGCCTACATATTTGTTTACTTCACTAATAACTTCAAGAAATATAGGTAAATAATTTGAATGGAGAAAAGTATTTCTTAAATTCAGTATATTCAGGACTATAATAAACTTTTTAGATTTCATATCACTGCTAAATCATAGTGGAATCCCCACAGATAAAAATGCACGAATTCTTTATTTCATGAATATGTTGTTCAAATCATATTTTCACATTTTGCGCATTGGTGAGAACATCTCTGAAACACTGCCTTCATTTGACTGCTGGGAGAGAGATGAGCTAGAAAATATTAAATTACTGGAAGATTACTCTTCACTTTGGTTGTCCTCAAATCATATATTGAAAATTACAAAGTACATATTATTAAATGTTTTCATGTTCACCAGAGACACTTATGGTGTTTTAAGATACTTTTTATTGACTAGATCTCTTTAGGCGCCTCATGGTGGTAATAATAATCATAATATTTTATATATACATATTGAAGATTAGAGAAAAATTATGAAACTAGCTTGTCACTATTTTTGTATAAGTGAGGATAGATGTCTCCCCTTAGGACTTTTGACATGAAACATCAATTTTATGATGCTGATTATCAGAATCTTCAATAGAATGTTTTGGCTCGTAAGATACAACCAGCATTCACCATGATCGTTAAGGTTTACATAGGATAATAATTTGTCTTGATGCGATTCACATCACATCCCAGGAAAATAAAACATTGCTCACTAAAAATATTATGAAACAATCTGTGTAAGCAGAGTTGGAATAGAAAATCACCTTTGTGGTCTTAAACAAGAAAATATATACATATACTACTCTTTTTTAAAAAATTTCATGAGTATGTAAAATATAGCTAGTGATTTCTAACACTGCCCCGTAAATCATTAGAGGAAATATTTTTGTAATAACAGATAAGCTTAGGGACAACGACATTTCCAACATTTTGAAGCCTTTTTATAGTGCATAAAGGTCACTAAACGTGTTAGTGTGTCTAACTTTTTCGGTAGAGTTTCCAGGTGTACGACCGCCACTCTCCAGAGGAAAGTGCAAGTTCGGTGTGCTGCTTGTGAGAGGCCCTGTGTCACCTAACGTTCCGTTCTGTGTCTTGTGTTGTGCAGGCACCTTCACAATGAGCACGCGCTGGACGACAGGAGCACAGCCCAGTGTCGGGTGCAAATGCAGGTGGTGCAACAGTTAGAAATACAGGTTTGTCTGCGCTCAGTCTGGGGCCTCCTTTCTCCCACCCCCAGCTGGGTTAAACTGGGTGCCAAGCACATGCGGGGCTTTTAGGGCGTGTCTGAGCGACTTAGGAAGGCGATGCCCAATCATGTTATATGGAAGCTGGGATTGTTTGTCACAATGGCAATGACTCAGGATAGACTGCTGTCATTTACATATCGCTTAGGCCCGCATAACTTTTACAACCAACCGTCTCCATTTGGATATCACAAAACTGCTAATTCTATGTTTTTCCTATTGTCTGCTAGGTCTATAAAGTATGATTTTATTACAGAGACCAGCTTTACATGAGTTAATTTTGATTTTCCCCAAACAGGATTCTGCATGATAGCAAAAGGCCGGTCTTTTCAATGGCATGCCTTTAACACCTTCAAAAAATAGCTTCCTTTGTGTTTCTAGTATATTTGTAATTTACAGTTGTTTTTCTTGCTTGTCTTTAACTAGAGCAATGCCACATATTTTAAATCATAGATGGAAACATAGGTGACATCGATGCTGCCCTTTTAAGTTATAAAAATTCTTCCTGTTAGTATTGATAGAATTGGGCCCAAATAAGTAGAATTTGTAAAACTGATCAAAAAGTAACTGTGTCACCTACAGCCTCACTCTTTGGTATTTTACTAATACTCCAAGGGCTTCTCTGACGTGTAATCCTAAAGATCAGTTTGCCCAGTAACACTAAAACTTTGTTTTCTTTCATTAAGCATACAGTTGCACTTTTTTCTTCACACTGTAGCAGATCTCACATTATTTCAGATTCATCATGTGGCTTTTCTTTCAGAGAACTAAACACATTTTATTTTGAGCTGTGAAATAATCCAGGACATAGAACCTGCTTACCGTTTATGGAAGGCGGGCTGAAAGAGATGATGGTACAGTCTGCGGCCTGGCCAATTTTCTCTGTCTCTCTGTCTCTCTGTCTCTCTGTCTCTCTCTGCCCTGTCTGACTGATGGGAAAGTAAGCTCCGTCAGTTGTAATGAGACCCAGCGCAAGCGTAGACGCCGACTCTGTGGCAGAGTTCAGTGTTCCACGCTGCCTGGTCTCTGTCGCTCTATTGAATTAGATTGATGATGGCAGATTGCAGGGGGCACTAACTGGACCTCAGTGGGAATGCATGAAGTGTGCAGACAATCCTGGCAGGCCCTCTGCTTTGAGAACCCTTCACCCCTTCACAGCTGTTGGCACTAGTCCATTGCTAACAGTGTCCACAGGACTTTAAAGAGACACTGTGGGCCTTCTAATTTATGGTTTCGGTAACTTGTGACTGTCGAGGCAACTGTGACCTCAATTCTCTTATTGACAAAAAGATGAAGTGTTATTTGTTTTCTCTGACCTTTTAACATAAGGAAAGCTATAAAAGTTTTTCCCCTCTCCATAGCTAAAGTTGCATTTCCTCCCAGATAACTTCCTAGTGACACAGACTTTTATATGCAGGACTCATTACTCTGAGACGAGCTCAGTGATAAGATGGAATCACTGAAGTAAAATAACTGTATCAGTCATTTCTAAAATGCTTCTGATCTCACTCTTTCCTAACAGCTTTCTAAAGAACGAGAACGTCTTCAGGCAATGATGACCCACTTGCACATGCGACCCTCAGAGCCCAAACCGTCTCCCAAACCTGTAAGTGCATATTGCTTTATAAACAGTAAATAGCTCTACCACTGTAGCAGACTAAGAAAATGAACAATTTAGTGACAGTTAGAAAACAATGAGCGTGATAAAAAATATGGCAATAAAATGAAAGTAAAATGCAATCGCTTGTCAAATTGTATGTTTCTTTTAAAGTAATGCTATCTTTTACAAAATCTATCCAATCTATGCTGTGGGTGACACTACACAAAGTATCCCTATCAGTGCACAAATCACTGCCTTGAGGCTAAAGCCAGAGAGAATATCTTTCTGTGATAGGTTTACAGATATTAGCAGGAAACCCGCTTTGAGCCCCCTGAAAAGTACTAACAGTACCAATCATAAGTAGAAAGGTGTGCGGTGTACTGCAGAAGACTTACATCAATCATAAGACACAGATAAATAGATTTTTTAATCAAATATTTTGTCACAAGTGTCAGTATTTTTATGGCCAATTTTATTCTGTTTCTTTGGCTGTTATTTCCATCAAGACGTAGTTCACATGTTGATACATTTTACCATATATTATGTAGAATGCTAATTTGGAGAGCTTATCACAAAAGGGGAAATGGACAATTATGGGAAGTAAAAGCTGTGGTTCCTCTTAAAAATATATGAGATTTAAACTCAACCTGAGAATAGAGTCAGACACACAAACCGTGGAAATGAACATACATAGTTTGCTGTCTCACACAGGTAATGTTTCACAGAAACTTAAGAGTGATCGACTGGGTAACTCTAGTTTAATGAAAGTTTGTGGGATGCTTTGTAAATAAGGCCCCTGTACAGCCTGGTGACTAGTGACTGCCAGCCCTGTCTGTTTCTTTCGGTAGGAAAAGAACCCTTGGACTTACAGTGGGGGAAGTAAAAAAAGACAGAGTATATTATCTGATTTTCTTCCAGTGTCTCGTTATCTCTCACTGATTAGTATTATTTGAAGTTTATATTTTGCATAGAGACTATCTTATTTAAAATCCAATAAGGTATTTCAGCAACAACATTAGAGCTTTTCTCCTGTACTGTTCTTTAGTGGAGGGTACTGTAAACATATTTTTTAATAGAAAGAGACAGGTATCTTCTTCTACTCTAACACATGGCTTTTTCAGCTCAAGCATGTCTGCATTTTTAATTTAAGAAAATAAACTTTTCAGAATCTTTTTGATCCGGTATTTTGGACTTCCTTTTCAGTGAGGTCTTTCTCTCTCATTGCTTCTATAGTATAATGTAGATAATCACAAGACAGAATAAATCCATCAGAAATCTGCAGCTTGTTCTTTTCCAATTAATTATTCAATCAGTAAATTTTTTAAAACTCCAGCAGCATGGTTACATCTACACTAATAAAGAATTTTCAGCCTATAATCCAAAACAGAACCTGAATGAATAATGTAATTGAAGTATTACATTACATAAACCACACATGAAAGAATTGCTAATTGCGTTTGATGGTGGGCAATTAATACAGAATCTTAGATGAGCGATTTAAAATGAAACCACAGTTTAAAGTTCCCTTTGGAACTAGCGCTATCTGAAGTGGGAAACTGCACTCCTGGTCTCAAATTGGTTCAAAAGAAGAGTGGTCAATACTCACACCCCTCAGAAAAACCCTAAAATTTATACACTATACAAAAGAAGCTTCAAAATTGATATGATAGTAGAGATTTACGGTCTCATGTACAGGGGCTCAGTTGAGACGGCCCACACATTTGATAAATATTAATAGCATGAATTTATTACCGGGGAGAAATGAGCTCTGTTGGTTCATCACTGCACCTTAACAGCTATCAGTACATGAACACAAGGTGCAACCGTGCTGTCTAGTATATGACCCCATTTACTCCCTGAATGGTACTTCATTAAATGGTACCTTTTGGCCATGCTACGGATGGATGAAAATCAAAGTTATCAAGGCTGCGAGTCCTGAATAATGAGTTTCACCCAACCTTGACTATATTCAGATGAGCCGAGGTAGCTAAGTGCTCATCCTGGCTCTTACATGCTTCCCTTTAGTTAATAATAAATCCTATTTTATCAGTTGGTGATTGCACACCTACAAACACGGTATGCTTATTATTACAGGATGCAGAATAAGTTACTGGAACATTGTAAACATCGGTAGCCAGCATAGAAAAAGGTGTACTTCTCCTATTTTGATAACTTTGAACGTGTTTGCAAAACGTGGAGTCCCGTCCGGTATTTTTGTTGCGCTGCCATTCACTATTTTTCTGGCCTCTGAATGTCACATTTTACCCCGGTTTATAATTCTACCTATGAATGCATAGCCGTCCAGCTCAGCTTTTATTTTGTTTCAGTGTATAGGGAAGATTTTTGTTTTGTTTTATTTCTTTCCCCTTTCACATTTTCAACAGATACGTAACTCTCACGATATGGTCTCAGTGTAGCACTATTAATTCCATGTTCTGGTTTTATGTTGAAATATCATAAGAATCGCTACATCCAGAGGCACACAAATCTTTTCACATTTCTCGAAGTGTGCAGAGGTACTCTGGCACATCCTAGGGAAGCTTACACCAGTGGCTTTGTAAATGTATTAAATGCAGCATTTAGTAGCATTATCTCAGCTTTTATTTATGTACGTAACAAAGAATTCCCAGCCCAGTCTGCTGGGTTAGAGTAGGAACAGACTAACAGTTTGTGGTTTATTGGGAACAGATGCACTTGGGGATGCCTTCAGGGTGCCAGTCCTTATTATTAGACTGCTAATGTGCTTCTTCTGGCTGCTGCCCAAGAAAGAAGAACAATTAGCTGGCATATGTTAATTTTTGTTTCCCTAACAAATCTCTCTACTGACTAAATGTGTAAAACAAATCCACAAAGAAAGATCAATCAGTGCTGTACACATCATTTTCTCCCCATTAAAAAAAGGTTTGTCTTAAGAAGTGTATTTGGGGTTTTAAGAGGCAGGTGTTACCAAATTACGTACAAAAGCCGAATATGCTCTATCTAGCCACTCAGCAGTGACTGTACGGAGCAGCAGTACAGTTAGAATTCGTTTTCTGGCTTGGTTGTGTAGATTACCGTATGAAATGAAAAAGACCCTAGATTACCTCCTATAACAGCGTTTAAATATATGGTAGAAGTCTTATGTGCTGCCCTGCGTAGAAATTTTGCTAACTGGATGCTATTTATGACCAAAGATGTGTGGTAAATATGACACAGGTGGTAGGAGTCTTTGACGATGCAGAGCAGGGCCTTTCGGAGGGAGCGATGAGGGGCACACCGTTACACAGCTCACACTCTCTCCCCCTCTTTCTCTTCTCCTACCCGACACCCACTTTCCGGGGTACATCAGCATTAAGTGACACTGTAATCATAAATTGAAAATGATACTTCCAGAGGAATTGGCAAACTTGACATTTCATTATATTTGTTACCACATGCCACAAATGATTGTTAGTGAGGAAATTCCATTTCCCTCTCCATCTCCAATCAGATTTAATTTGAAAAATTTCAGCCTCCTCCGGCTAATTTGCAATTAAGACAATTTTGTTTGAATATGTAGTAATGTCATTACCATTCCACCAAATTAGCAAGGAGACTAAAGGTCAGTGTAAAATTTTCCAGCTGGCTGGAGCCTCTCAGCTGAGATTTGGGACTATGGAAAAAAATCCTGGCAGCAACAGAATAGCAACTTACTTTAAGTCCTATTGGTCAGAAACCCTGCATCCTCCATTCCTGCCGTTGTTGCTTTGCTAGGGGCTAGGCCTGTTTAACAACAGGGGCAGTCAATAATCAGCAACTGGCTTTTTATTTAAGGACGTCTACTTGTGCTGAAGTCTGGTAGGACAAGAAGGAGTTAGTCCTAAGTAACATTGCAGTAGATTATTAGATAACCTCTAACAGCATCCTCTAATTAGAGTTCTTATGATACAATTTCATCCTGTAATTAGTTGAGATTGGCTGCTTCCCTTTGCAGCTTATTAGTGGCAACACAGCTGTAGAAGTGAAAGCACTCTCATTTGTCAAACCTTTTTAAGTCTTTTTCTCTTGTCTCTACCTTTTCCCTGCCCTTCTCTTGGGCTTTGCAGCTAAATCTGGTGTCTAGTGTCACCATGTCGAAGAACATGTTGGAGACATCCCCACAGAGCTTACCTCAAACCCCTACCACGCCAACGGCCCCAGTCACCCCGATTACCCAGGGACCCTCAGTAATCACCCCAGCCAGTGTGCCCAATGTGGGAGCCATACGAAGGCGACATTCGGACAAATACAACATTCCCATGTCATCAGGTAGGATATGAATGCTCAGCAGAGCTCTTTTACTTTGGGAGAGGAAAATGTAAGCAGAACATGTGGACATGAGCCATTCCAGAGCCTCTGGAAACTCAGGTCGTGATTTATGGACTGATAATTGTTTTATTCCTGGTGAATGTGGAGAGGAGCGACTCCCTAAGCACACCGTGATGAATTGTTCTGAATGGTTGTTCAGGAAAGAAAGCTCTCCCCATCAGGGACATTGAGAGACGTCTTGTCAGGATAGCCCATATTACCACCCCCTTTCAGTGAGACCCTTTGATCTCCCAGGGAAGACAAGAGCGATCCAACGTCTGCGAGCAAAGCTACGTGAGAAGAGCCATTTAAAACGGACATATATGAAGCACCGTTGCTTTATGCAAGACATTCGGGGCTTCGCAAGAATCGGGCCCTCTCACGGTGCTGCCTAAATGCATTGCGACCAGCTCCTAAAACCTGTGAGATGCTTTGCTCAGGAAGCACCCGGAGAGGCGATGTTCTCATACCGCAAAAGCTCACCTTATCTCCCTCTCTTCCCCTCATCCCTCCTCCCTGACCACTACCTCTCACCCCCCACCCAGGGGCATCTGGTTAATCACAGTCGCACGTTGTTGTAACCCTTATGAGCCCGGAGCCCTCTTTTTACGAAAGGTGATGTTATTTTCAACCTGGGTGCTTGCGAGCGCTTTGCGTCACCTTTGTGGAGGGCCCAGATGCCGAGGGAGGATCCTGTTGTGTATTTAGAAGTATTACAGGAAAAAAGCAAAGGTTATGGCAGGGGGCAGAAGTCTGTGTAAGAACATGCCTAAACCACCCGCTTAAAGGAGGACCTGGCTGCTGGAGAGAAATCCTCAGGCCAGTGGGTCACCTTACTCCTGAAGTACAGCCCGACTAGGGGACGCTGCCTGTGCACTTCCTGTCAGAAGTGGCCTTTTCCATATAATGCAATTCCACTGTCACGGTTCGTGCTCTCACTGGTCAGTGGCTTTCTTGCAGACTCACTTTACCTATACTAGGGGAAAAAATCTAAAAATATCAATTACATGTAAGTTATTAGCAGAATTAACACCTAGTTTTTATTTTTATAGAGATTGCCCCAAACTATGAATTTTATAAAAATGCAGACGTCAGACCTCCTTTTACTTATGCAACTCTCATAAGGCAGGTAAGTAGAAGGAAAATTAACTTTGCCTGATTAAATTAAAATTCATTAATGCTTGAAGTGAGGCCTGGGTGAGAAAGCACCATCGAGTCTAGCTAGTAAACCACTAGGTTATGTCCCTATGTATTTTCTCTCATTCCAGGCTATCATGGAGTCATCTGACAGGCAGTTAACACTCAATGAAATTTATAGCTGGTTTACGCGGACATTTGCTTACTTCAGGCGGAATGCAGCAACTTGGAAGGTAACTCCTCTCCCGCCAGTTTCCAGGTTCCCCGCACAGTTCCTTACAGATAGCACAAGGAGCATTTATTTACATGACATAAGCAGATTAGTATCTGCTTCCCCTCTTTTTAACCTGCCTCTTGAATGGAATGAATTCCCTCTCTCAAAATGACAAGTGAAAGAATAATTTTGCCTCTGATATAGTTTTCTAATTTGGTGCAATTAATAGCTGAGGCTTGGCAAAGAAACGAGGGCCCTGACACACTAATTACAGCGTGAGCACTCAATCATCAACACCTTTGTTAGTCGCACGATATTACTTTTTCTCTTGCATATCATTGGCTAATTAGTTTGAAAAATGTCTGTTTGGCTTGTGCAACAAATGGAAGCGGTAGGTTTTGTCCTGGTCTGCGCCTTTTGTACACATCGTACCTCATCATACATACTGGAGCTGCCACGGGAGTGAGGGCCCTGGCTACTCAGCTGGAACTAAAAGAAAGTAAAGTGAATATTATCCTGTCAGAACATAAATGCAGTTTATTTACTTAGACAAAAGGGTTCATCTATATCCCTGTCCAAACAACTTCATTGTCTGGATCTTACAAGGAGCTAAAAAAAATATGTTAGTTCTGTGCGTCTATTTTTGGAAAAGAGCAATGTCTGGAAAGATAAGGGCACTCAGCACAGACTAAGTGAACTGTTTTATTTTCATTTCAAAAAGCAGTCAGAAACATCAATTAGCCACAAGCCATTTGGTACAAAAGGGGAGAATGTTTGTAGCTGAGAAGAATAGAACAGCAAAGTACCCATCAGCATACTAAGAATTTTAGACTGTGAGATATGCTAAAGTGAATTAATTTGGATTTAAAATGCAAATGAATCTGGCAGGCGATTACAGATATATGGGTGCGAGGCTCAGAATGCTTTTAATTTACCAAATGTTTAGATGTTATTAGTTGCTACAGTATGTGGTACTGTAAATGAATGTAATTGTTTTATTTATGCACGCTTACTTGGTATATATTTTATAGTCTGAAAATGTCAAGGATAATCTGCAGAATATATATTTTAGAGGGGTTTCAGTTAAGTCATATTTATGTTGAAGGTTTACATTTTCTTTTGTTGCTCATTAGACGGTGTAGTGAATGTTCTGTCATTTGATTTACTGAAAGAAATTTTAAAAGAAATGAAAGGTGATTTAATATCTTAGCTTGGTCTCATCTCCACAGCTCGGGGATCCAGCAAAACTCATTCTGAACAGCTTATTAGTTCTAACTATATCGCATGCATAATAAAACTGCTCATTTGCTCATTAATATTAAAATTATCATATTCAGAGCCATGGGCATTAAGATCAATCAAATCCTTGGATTTCAGGTCAGATGCTAGATCTGCTTATGCTTCTTTTTTTTTTTTAAAGAATTCTTCTCTTAAAGCAAGCCAGCAGAAGCTTGTCTTTGTGCAAATAGAAAGAAATCTTCATCAAAATTACTTTGTTTTATATTCGTAAAATAAGAATTAGGTCATTTCTGAGTACTTGAGAGCTATATGCCACTGTACTTTGACAGGAAGAAATATTTGCTTAGGTCCATAATTTGAATTATGGAAAATACTCAAGGTAAATTATGTTGTCTACTGTATATTTATTATAGTTAAAACTTAGGAATGACTTAATTTGATTTAAAAATGTTAATTTTGAGTAATTACTCTAATGCAAAGCTGCCAGCAACATCTGTTTGTGTAATCGTTGTGGGAAGAAAACATACTCTCGGGTTCTAGCACCGACTTTCAACTGAGTTTAACATTTACAAAAACTTTATCGGGAATTTAAAAAAAAAAATCTAAGTGTGTCTTATTGTGCAGGCAGACCGGTACATTGTAACTTGCATATGTCATCTAATAATACAGAATAAACAAACTCTGTCATCTCATTATTATAGGGATGAAAAGAATGCCTTTGAGCTTATTTGCATAAAGCTTTGTGCAAAATTAACACTTGTCACTGTAGCCTTTTTAGCATTTTGATACCTCAAGCAGGACTGGTTCCTTTGGACATTTCAACCATCCCCAAGTGCTTGATCAGGAACACAACAGAGCTGACCTAATTGTTCTGGCATTTTCAAAGATACTGTAATTTGTACAGATATTGCAATTTAGACCAGTTCAATGAAAGGAAGGTTTTGACACAGCTATTATTAAAATAGCTTGGAAGGTTCTCTTATCACAAAGTTCAAGCTGCAGATTCCAGTAATTTGTAAGTTGGGGGTTTCTACTATCGTGCCGTATTTTGATTTTCATACTCGAGTGTGTTAAGACTTTTCACTCTGATCAAGATCAATAATGCAGTGCATCGAGCTGCCTTATTAAACAATGTTATTTTGCCGCCCTTTTCCTCTCCTCTGTCTGCTGCAGAATGCAGTACGTCATAATCTTAGCCTGCACAAATGTTTTGTTCGAGTAGAAAATGTTAAAGGAGCGGTGTGGACCGTGGATGAAGTGGAATACCAGAAGCGAAGGTCACAGAAGATAACAGGGTATGTCTGTGGTCGTTTTGTGATCCAGTACTCAGCAACTGGGTACGTGCAGTTGGGGGTGAGGGGTGTCAGTCCGCCGATGGCACGCTGACACTCCCTTGGCGGTCAGCTGCTTTGTGAATCTAGGCAGAGATGGCATAAAGCAACAGCACCCAACCGATGTCTTTCCATAAAAATAATCACAAGACTATTTGGGTTACTCTTCTCATCAACTCAGTGTTCTATTTGAATGAAAAAGAGAATCAGAAGGAATATGCTTTGTCAAGGTAGACATCTGCTTGATGTTTTCCTGCAACACTGTAGCCCCTAGTTAAGGACAAAAGGCTATTTCAGAATAAAAGCTAATATTGCAAACACTCATATTTCCTACAGAATATTTTTATGAATAATGTTTTAGAAAACTATTTTACCAAAAACATCCCCCAAACCCAGACATCTTAGTGTAAAGGTAAACTTCACTATTCAGATTCACCTTGTTTGTCCTCCAGCTAGGGCAGTTTCCTGTGCCGCGTAGTTGAGGTGATCAGGCATGGAAATATGAGAAAATTACTGTCTGGGAAGTTTGAATTTTTTTCCTAGGGAACAAGACGGCCAAACTGGTCAGAAATGTAATAGAACACATTTAGTGCCTAATTAACTCCATGTACCATTAACTTCCTCCCCCAAACCACTACTGCCTTGTGCGAAGAGATGACTTTAATGTCTTTTATCTACTCTTGGGCCTTGAGTTTTGATTTCTCCAGTCAAGTATGTGCTAATTTCTGCATTCAAGAAATAGTTAATCCATTATGCTGTCATTTAATTAACTATGGTAATTTGTTATGTTAATTCATGGTGTTCTAGAAATTAACCATTAATTAGTTTCTGATTACATCAAATTGGTCATTGTGTTGTATATTTACATTCTTGAAATTTTATATGAATGTTGTTTTCTTGAAAATGAAATTATAACATAACTGAAATAGTTTTAGGGAAGTTTCTAGTCAGTCCTACTCTGCCTGCACAGCAGAGCTGAAAGTTTCATTCGTTTCTGCACCAAATGGATAGGTTGTGTGAAGCAGATCTTATATTTGGACCATATCGCCTTGTTTTTGTGGCCTTAGCTACATCCGCTCTGGAATAGTAGTATGAAGCAACCAACCAGAATGTATCTTTTTAACTGAAATGACCGAGAGCCACAGCATTTGCATTTTGACTTATCAGTCGTCTGTGTATTTTTTCTTCCAGAAGCCCAACCTTAGTAAAAAATATACCTACCAGTTTAGGTTATGGAGCAGCTCTAAATGCCAGTTTGCAGGTAATAATCCCTCAATGCAGTTTTACATCGTTATTCTCTTTGAATGTTTTGGCCTCCTTTTCTGGCATGCTTTGTATTTAGGTGAGATTGTGATTGTTCTTAATAGTTGGTTTATCATCCAAGTAAGTTGTAGTACCTAGTACTGCGAAAAGCCCTGGTTCTCATTCAAGCTACTTTTGATCTGAAGAAGCAAGAAGGACACCCTGTGGCAAAATCTGGAACACTCGGTTTTCCTGCAAATGCTAGATTGCTATACAGAAGCTTTTGCAAATGCATGTGGCTATGCATTAATATTTATCCAGGCTGTCATAAATGATTTCACATCATAGTGTTGGAGAACATGGTGCTTGTGGCAAAAACTTTAAAGTTTAATTATAATATATAATTTTTATGCAGAGGAGGCAAATGTCAGGACTTCTTTATTTTGAGTTAAGTTCCGGTCATTTTTAAAAAGCAGAGCAACCGCTTATGTTATCCTGGAGTATTTCGTGACATGCAAGGACCCCACACTTTATTATGCAGGGGGTAGAAACACGAATGAGAAAGTTTGCTGCGTCTGGGACTCTTGTTTGTGTGTTCACACCCACTTAATTTCCGTGCTGCATGTGCCACAAGTGGCCGAATAGGAGTTTTCATCTTTCCTATGCATTAAAGTATTTCTAAACTATCTGTGGCACAGTTTGAACCTATTAAAAGAAGTTATGATTAAAAAATTATTTTGAAGGGTGCCTTGAAATTTGTCTCACAGCCTCTCCATGTCACTAGGCTGCCTTGGCAGAGAGTAGCTTACCTTTGCTAAGTAACCCTGGGCTGATCAATAACGCATCCAGTGGCCTCCTGCAGGCTGTCCACGAAGACCTCAATGGCTCCCTGGACCACATCGACAGCAACGGGAACAGCAGTCCAGGATGCTCACCTCAGCCACACATGTAAGTGTGACTAACAGATCCCTGAAGGGGGGAAATGTATCGGTCCTCCACTCCTAAAATGTAGTATTTTCTTCAGAAAGTGTGAACGGTGTATATGTAAGTGGAGTTAAACTGGACTGTGTCCATGAGATGAAAAAAGTATATCAAAATTAGTTTTAATGTGTCTTAGCAATTCTCCCAGATGCCCTGTAATTATTGTTTGAGCAGTCCTCAAGAAATCCTTAGTACTGCTAATGTTCTCTTGGGCATAAGGCAGTGTCTAAAATGAATCTATGTCTTATAGGTCATTATCACAGTTTGGTTTGTGTGGTGTAATAAGAATATTCATGCTGGAATAAGTTGTCGTAATTTTTACTACTATTACAGGTCTCTAAACCATTTATGAACTGTAGTGAAGACATTGCCCATTTTTATAAACCGTAAAATTCAAAGTTTAACTGTTACCCACAGTTTACATAGAAGCTAGTAAAGTGTAACTTTTTGCCTGTCTTATAAATCAGTGTAATTACATATTCAACTTTAATTACTGGTGTGTCTGTATTGGCAAGGTTTATATGTTATATTTTATGCAAGACTACGATTCCTATTAATATTTAGCAGCTAACTATATCATTAATTACTCTAAAATCTTTCCCCTACCATCTTTTTAATGGAGCTCAGAGACTAGAGTATTAAAAATTGATGTATTGTGGATTTCAGAAATGTGTGCGACACTTTTAAAAATGCCTGATCTTCTTCAACAGTGTCAGCATATCAGTTGCTTGTTTACCAAGAAGTATGACCCTGGTAGAACTTAGAATTCCACGGGAAAAATTAGTATCTGGATAGTAAAGGGTATAGACCATTCAGTTGTTAGTCTGAGTTGTAATTTATATCTATAC
Organism: Dinomys branickii; assembly: GCA_004027595.1. Taxonomy (NCBI): domain Eukaryota; kingdom Metazoa; phylum Chordata; class Mammalia; order Rodentia; family Dinomyidae; genus Dinomys; species Dinomys branickii. The sequence continues at coordinate 82,580 of PVLD010006754.1, forward strand.
TTGACTTAAACATCACATTCTTTAAAGTAAAGTTGATGAAATAGGATTAGTCCTTTCCCTCATTTCTATCTTTTCTTCTTCTTCTTTTAATTTTTTGAATTAAATATCTAGTCAAAGACCAGAAAGAGAAATACAATCTTTACATGTGCCCATGTCTTTTCACGAGGTGTTATTTTTGTTGACTTTTAAAGTCTTTTTGCTATGTGATGTTTTTGACGCGCTTAGTTGCCTTGTGGTGTGTTTGCTGTCACCTTTGCGAAAAACACACGCGAACGTGAATGTGTTCGTCGGGTTCCAAGCCATTGCTTTTCAAAAATGGAAAAATTTGTCTTTTGGAAGTGTCTTTAGATGTATTAAATAATACAAAAGAAGTAATAAAACTCAAAGTAGAAAGAACATGAATATACGTTCTTGAGAGCAACAGTACCCTAAAAACAAGGAAAGTGGGCAATCAGACAAAAGTTTTTATAGCCCGGCTTTATCCCACCGGACATGCAGCGGGGAGCTGGGGGCTTTTGCCTGCAGCAGTTCTCTTGGGTATGCTAATGTTCACTCCCTGTATGAAATGCTAAAACAATAAAACTTTAAAGAGCAAACAAGAGTCAGATCCTGTTTTCCTCCCTTAAAAAAAAAGACCTAGTTCAGAGAAATGAAAGAAATCCGTAAGTGTGTAAACTATTAGTGCTTCTCCCCTTGCTTTTGGGCAACTTTTAGAGGTTTTTACAAACCATGTACCGAAGATATGGAAAGAAGTTTTTTTTAAAATGTAACTGGCCAGCTCTGAGTATTAAGATAAAAAAATAATGTTTAGTAAAATAGTTTATTAAATGCTATACTTTAGAACCTGAAATAATAGTTGGGATAAATTATGACATCATTAGGTTAGTAGTGTTTTTCATTTGGCACTTGCTATTTGAGATATTTTATTTTATTATAAATTTAATTAAAGTTTAATGGAGATAGCTCAAAAATAATAGTATGTATAAAACAATATAAACTTATATATTTAGTGCCTGATGTACTGCTGCTATGGTTTTATAAAATTAACATATTCCAAGCTAACGTATCATACATTTTATGCTCATATGAATTAGTGCATATGAAGAATGCTTATATTGATCTTCCATAGAAAAAGAAAATCTCTCTTGGTATAGATTTCTGAAAAGACAAAAAATTAGAGGTAGCTCAAATCTTGTCTTTTTCTAAATGATATAAGTTAAAATTTTAATCTCTTTGAGTCAGTGTTTATTATTGGAATTGGTTTTGCCTGCTACTATTAACTCGTTGTGTGTTAGGTGTTAATATCGAGGGGGTGGCACGTCAGTAACCCATCTCACCATCTTTCTAGCTTTACGATGCCTGTGCTTAAAGCTTCTTACACCATTCTGAGGCAGAGGAAAAATATTGATACCATTCTCTCCATTACAATTTGGCTGCAAATAATTGAATACAGTTGAAAATACTTTGGAAATTAAACAAAAGTGGTAGAAAATTATGGAACATTCCAAGCCCATGTTTTTGTGTCCTGAAATGAGTTCACACACGTGGTTGTTTTGGAGGGGGTTGGTTATACTGATTACATTTACAAGAGGCAACGGGGCCGTGACGTCTGCAGATGGACGGCCTCCGGCGCTGCAGGTCAGGACTCGGGGCCTGATGCGGCACATTTGATATTAGCCCGGTGGGAATGAACAAGTTCCCTCAGTTTTCTGAGCTGATAATGAGATAAACCATAGTAATACCTACCTCATAAGATTCTTGTATATGAAATGAGTACCTGGAAGTTCATAATGGCTCCCTGTGTCTCTGATAGGGCTGTGTACTTAGGTATGGATTTATGTTACCTCTTGTATTACTTCATCATTGCTGCAAGTAAGACTATAAACAACACAAAAACTTGTTTTTGCATTTTAGTGTTTGTGCACATCCTGGAAACTTGTACTTTCCTAGACAATCCTTTTTTCCTCCTACCTCTCCTCATAATTCATAAGGCAAACATTGTTGAAACTAAAATAAATGGACTCAGATGTGTGTTTTTAGGAGCCCGTTACTCAGAGTAGATGGGATAAAGGATTTTTGAGATAAGAAAATATTACGTGCAATTCTGGGCAGTGAACTATTCAAGGAACGAGAACAATACCAGCCAGGAGTCAGGAGCCCATACGACGTGTGCAGAAGGCAGGGAGAATTCGGCTGGACAGGAATTTAGAACACACAAAGGAAAGTAGAATTTAAAATATACAAAGCTGGAACCACACTGTTCTGTAACTTACATACCTTTATGAGGCAGAGGAAAAATATTGATGCAGTTCACGCCGTGGCGATGCTTAGTTGCTGTGGGGCTTCTGAATGTTAGAAGATTGAGCTGGCTATACTCAGCGCTGTGCTGTGGAAACAGCAACTGTATAAAATTGTATTAAATACATCATGACTTAATTATGTACGTATTTAGTACTTAGTTGTGCGTAGCAAGATATTCTGGACTTCAGAGAGGGTGGCAGCGAAAGATTCACTGCCGCAGGGTGTGCTGTCTGGCTTAAATGCACACCTAGGGGAAAATAGTCAGGAAGCGAAAGGAGAAATACCCGGGCATAACAACCACCTGGATGATCAGGACAAGCAAAAGGAAAAGGAAAACTCGTAGTTCCTTTAAAATCCCACAGAAAGCAGAGGAACCAGAACAGCCTAGAAGAGGGAAATGGTGAGTCTAGAATTTTACTTATAAAATCAAAGAACTTAAATATCCTTAGATTCAAGGGGGAAAATCTAAACCTTTTTGTTTGTTTAGTGTTTTTATTCAACCCCATCACAGGGAACTCAGTGTCGAGTATAAACCTACATCTTGGTTGCATAGAGAAGCTCTGAAGCGTAGAAGAGTGCGGTGATCGGTCACGGGCTGGTGCCCCTGAAAACCTGTTAGCAGAACAAGAGAGGCTCACTTACTGTCCACATTTCGAGCTCCATAGTTTACGATGTCCTTCCTCCCGTTTGCACCCTTACAGTCCTCGAATGATGGCTGTTACAAATTAGTGTGCTTATTTTGCCCCTGTCTCTCTGCCTTGCTGCCCTCTCTTCTGTCTGCTTCTCTGCTTTCCCTCACATAAGTTTTGTCTTTCACATTGATCATCTTTCCCATTTTTCCAAGTATGAGGTTTTGCTCCTTATTCCAGTATTTGGAGGTAACTGTGTGTGCTTCGGTGTCATACAAGTGTCTGTGGCCTCTTGTGTATTCACGCACACATGCCTACTCGGTTTTGGACATCCTTAGCTTAATGACAAGTTTCTTAAGATGAGAGACTCTGCTTTAGGTGTCTCTTAGTATATGAAAGCAGTAACACATTCTGCTGTGTGCAGTGAGCATGCAGAGAAAGTGTGATACTCATTATGAAGAATCACATTGCAGATGATATTTAATTGGAAATAATTTAACTTAAAAAGCAATAAGCATAAGAATAAAACTTAGAACTCCCCCTAGAACCCTGTAAAAGGAAGAAGAAGAATATAGATTTTTGGAAAAAAGAAAAGATAAATATGACATTCATCTTAATGCAAGAGCTAAGAGATTTTTTCAAAACGTTAATAGAATATACATTTTTTTAAGTTTTATTTTTAATTCAAATTATTGAATTACTATGCTTTATGACTGTCTGAATTTATGTCATTACAAGCTTTTAGGCCCCTTCACCTCATTTGTGGTTATCTTCCCACACTCAGTTAAATTTCATCCTGTAGAAAGCCAATTAAATGCCAGGCATGATGGCACATGCTTGTAATCTCAGCACTGGGGAGGCTGAGGCAGGAGGCTACTTGCAAGTTCACTTGCATCTTGTGCTTCAAAGTGAGCTCAGGGCCAGCCAGAACTATATAGTGAGGCCCTGTCTCAAACAGACCAAAAGAAAAAGAAACAAGAAAGCCCATTAAAAGGAAAAAACTTGACGTCTTGCAGTGTGAATTTCAGATGAGTGTTCAAAATGATTTCAGCAAAAAGTGGGAAAGAGTGAAGCCAGGTGCATTGTCTACATATGTTTTGAAGCTTACTTGACTCTTTCCAGAAAGTCAACTCTTTATTGATTCAAAGTAGGTCATGGTTTTTCTTTCTTGCTGTGTTTTGCTGCTGTTTGGAGAGTTCTAGAAACACGCATAGGGTGAACAAATGTAAAGGATATTCCTGTTAGAATCTGAGCTGAACATTACTACAGTTTATGACACCATTGCCTGTGCACATCTGTGCTGGATTCTTGCTGTCTGGTTTTTCAGAGTTTGTTAGAATATGGATAAAAATTACTTCAAGTTTCTCCTGTATACAGTTGTTTACCTTTTAAAGAACTACTTTAAAAGTTAAGATGGGTGCTGTTTAGATCAAAACAAGTCAAGCTTACCTTCTCCCCCAACTCTTAGGCTGAACTTGGTGAAAAAAGAATGGACCAGAGTTGCAAAGTGAATGTTTACTGACGGATAGTCAGTTTCTTTTTTCTTCTCAATTGGAGGCAAAAAGTGGAATTTAATCATGCACTGGCCATTGTTGGTTTAACTGTGGTGTTTCTGATTTTTAAAGAAAACGGTTGCTTCTTCTCACTCCTAATAAACTGGCTCAGATTTGCATTTTTATTACTCTTCCAAAATGCTAAGTGAAATTCCCACATTTATAGATTCAAATTTTGTTTCTAAATAGCCAAATGAACGTTCCACCAAGCTGGGGTCGTATGGAGGGCTTTACACACATAGCTGCCCCTGGGATGTCCTTCTCCTTTCTGAGTCGTAGAGCCTAGAGCCTTCTACTGTTGAGCTTTCAGATGATTTCATGTGTATCATCCCTGAATCTTGTCCGCCTCCATGTCATTTAAAAGTTCTACTTGCTAAATAGTCCACATTAGTGCAACTGATCGTTATTTTCTCCCTCTTATTAAAGAGTTGGTGTGATCTTCTGTAGAGAACATTAGTGTTCTGTAGAGAATGCATTTAAGAATAGAAAGTAAATTTGTTATCTCCTTACAAGCCAAAACTTCAGCACAAGGAGAAAAGTTGTCAGATGAAAGGAGTAATGTGGTGTCATTTCAGGATTGCAGTAGAGACCCCATTCGCAATAGACCTCAGGAAATTGAATACATATTCTTAGTGCCACAAAACTTTCTGTGCAATCACTCCAGTAATCTTCGCAACATCCTCTGCTTTGGGAGAGCCGCCATTGTGCTGTCTCTGCATTAAACTTCACCCTGCCTGATCAATACCAACTTGCCGCCAAAGCCAGAGCCAGCTGAGAGGGACCCTCAGACACCCACTTTGTAAACTGGTACTGAAAATCTAAACGCAATGAAAACACGCAGGTGTGTGATCAGACCTTTTTTTTTTCCTTTCTAGTCTCATTAGCCACCTTAAAATTTAAATTGCTGTTTGTAGGCACTTGTACACCTTGCAGATCCCACACCTTTGCGGGTGGTATTTTATATAAAACCCCTACAGATCTTAGATCTCTTTCTGGGGACAAAGGCATTTGCAATTAGAGTGCCTGGGGAGAGCCGCTGAAAGTGGCTGGCGGGGGAGGGGCCCACTCATTGTTTTTGCTCCTGTTAGGCCTGTACTATTTTTGCCGATGTTTTGGATCATTATGTTGCCTGTGAGGATCTAAACGTGAAAGCAGTTTGGGACCTCGCATATGTTGTTGCAGATTTTCTTATTAACACTTTTTGTCACCTCTGAGTTTTTTCCCTCTTAACCTTTCTGGGCCTCTGATAATTTTTGCTCTGATGTAATTCTGTTTTTATTTAATCTCTCAACTTTTTCATTAACTTTGCTAGTTAGCTTTGAGCTTGCTTTCCAAAGTGGTTGTGCAGAACTTGCGATGTTACCAAGCTCTTTATCATCTCATGTCGTCTTCAAAGTGCTACAAGTGTGGATCAGTAGCTGCTGCTCTTCGTCCATTATTCCAGTCCCCGTATGTGGTGCTTAACAGCTCATTCTAGCTCCTCTTAATAAAAGATCCTCCTAGAGGAACAGTACCTTCAGCTAAAATGCGTTATATCCCTACCGTGCCAATTGTGGAAATTTGTGGGTTCCTATAGGGTTTTGAAGGATTTTTATAGAACTATAGAGATGCTATCTGACATCCATGGTGTGAAATCCCATAATTTAGGCAAAGTGTGTCAGACAACTTTCGCTGACAGGATTGTAGCTTACTGCTTCTGTTTTATATCTAAAGAGGATACTTTGTTAAAAGACATATCTGCATTTTTACTGACACAGTTGAGCCTTAGAAATTTCCTTTCTCAAAAGGTGAAAGAATCGTTGACAAAATTGTTTAAAAAATGAATATTGCTTTGATACTAATTCTACATCTAGATCAGGAGGAAAACAAAGACTTTACATACTTATGTGGAATTTTATCTTGACATAGGACTTGAGAACTGAAGATATACTTGGCTACTTAGCAACTAAATTTACCATTCACATAAGTAATATGTTACACTTGATCATTTTAACCCAGTAAACACAGGTTAAAGGACAGATTTACCAAATTCCACAAGCAGCTTCCATCATAGGATAGAATTAAATAATGTGCATAATTAGCATAAAGTATATAAGCAACAGATGTTAAAATAGTTTAGCCTAACTATTGAAAACTACCATTTGTCATCTGAAAGCGAGATTGAAAACAGTAATGTCAGTCAAGGCACTTAAAAGGCTGGCTACACATTATCTTTTTATCAATACATTTAAGCTTGTAACATTGTGCCTAAGGTCTCTTTTGTTAATTAGCAAATCAGAGAAGCTGCAATTGCCTAGCGTTAGAATAAAAGGATGGACTGCTAATATTCCCTGTGTCTTTCTCATGTTTAGAGAGAGCCCTGTGGTTTAATCCGAGCAAAGGAATACTTCCAGAAGAGCAGCCAGTCTCAGAGATCAGACGAACCTAGTGATGGGAAGCATGTGAAAGGCAGGTGGAAAAGCATCTCCCTGAAGCTGTCCTCAAGGACAGCTTCACCAAGAGGGAGCAGAGGGTGGGCAACGTTTTATGGGGCACATTGCGAATGGGAAATAGGTAACCATCCAGGAATACAAAGGAACCACAGTCATGAGAGATATGAACAGCCAGCTGCAGGGCCCAGCTATAGGACCCAGATCAAGATCTTCAGGACCCTGAACCCAGTTAGTTGTCAGGTGGAATTAGGGATAAACTGGAACACGTGCCCCATGCGTACATCGTCCTTCCTGTCACGGACTGAGATTTGGTCCAAGGAACACAGCGAAAGCACAGTTTTGGGATGAGTGGTTGGAAGAGTTGGAGCAGCAGGCAAGCCAGCCGGCTGGCCAAGTGTCAAGATGTGATTACGACTTCTACTTTCATTGCAGACACATCAGAAACACAGAGGTCGAGATCTCCAGCTGAGTGTTCATTGAAATTACCATCTTATAAGACAGAATGGGATGGCACCAGTTGTATCTGTATAAATAACCGCCTTGATTCTGAGATTGCAGTGATCTATTTGTAGTTTTTGATGGGCAAACTAATTACATATGCATTTTCATTCTAGTGTAGATGTTTTGGGAATGTCTGTCCACTTTTTATATCAAAAGATGTGGTAAATCTTAAGGAATTGTATTGTTTACTTTTTAAAAAACAGAACTATGGCAAAATCATTTGGCAGTAAACCCCTAAATCATGTGAAATTCGGTTTCTTTAAATATTATTATATAACCTTGAATAAATTTCAATATAATAATAAACATAAGAACAGCAGCTTAAAGAAATTTTGATTATAGACTATGCGGTGCATAAAATTATGTATTGTAAACCTAACAACCTTTTCTTACATTTTTTTTCTTATTGATTTTAAATGGGATTTTGGGACTGCACCTTGGGGTCTGCTCTAATGAGATTTAAAATAGACACATCAGGTGCCTGATTAGGAAGGGAAACATATTTTGAAGGGAAGATTTTATTAGAATTATCTGAAAACAACATTTCTTTGTGATCAAACAGTAAAGGGCTCTATGACTGAGAAAATAAGGTGAAGGAGAGTAAGACACATTCAACATACTGCAGTTGCATTTTGGCTTTAAAGTGAAAATTAAGTTGTTCTGGTTTTCCTCAGCTGGAGGACGGGGAGTGCGGATTGGTAGGGTCTGCCCTTCTGATATATTACAGAAAGGAAACCGCACTAGATATATGTGGGATGTGGACTCGTCTCTACGTTCCTATTTCAGAGTCACCTCTGCATTTCTTCTCGCAGGGATGTTTTCCTTTTCATTAAAATACACGGAGAACTTTTATTTCTGTGGCAATAAAGCGATGATCCGCGTATTGCTGTATGGCAACAGCTGTATGAAAACGCATGATTATCCAACGCTGGGATTTTGTGAAGATGTATTTTAACCTACAAAAGAGTAAATCGGCCCAGATGTAGCTCAGTGGCACAGTGCCAGGCTGGCAGGGGCAAGAGCCTCAGTTTGATTCCAGGTACCAAGAAAGAAAAAAAACAAAACACAATCTCAAAAGATAAAAAATTGGAAAAAACTTGAACAGTAGTAATAACAATTCGGTGTATAATCTTTAGTTGGTGAGAATTAGTTTTCCACTTGCTGTTTTCAATTATATATCTTAGTTCTAAAAGTTAGACAAATGTTTCTCTACAGTTGCTTAAAATTATAAGTAAAACTTTAAATTTTAGTATTAAAATCTAGAATATCCTCTCAAAAGTCTAAAATTTTAAGTAGAATAAAGTGAATTAAGACTAAAAATAACTTAATTCAATTTAGCCTGATGTTGGCTCTTATTTCAAAAACGTATTAACAGAATGCATTTTTTAAAGTAAGCTTTCGTGTTTAAAACCTAATTCCACTTACATTACCAACTTAATTCTATAGTACTTTAAATCAACTAAATACTGTCTAAACCAGAAAACAAAAGTAGCCTTCTACAGGAATTATATACTTAAAAAAATTTTAATTATTTCTCATTTTCATCTGACTTAATACAATGATGGCAACTAAGCTTATAACTTTTACAAATCTACCATCAAATTCTAAATATAATTATATCATTTCCTTTTGAGCAAAATGGAGTATGTACGATTTCCATTTTTCATATGTGCTTTAAGTGAGCATCAATTATTTTTACCAGTTTTGCTGTGAAAATCCATCTTGGAAGCAAGTTTTTAGTATTTTCTTTTTCATGTGATTACACCGTCTATGATGCTGAGCTTACTGGACATTAAATATTCAAAGGAAAGCAGGCAACACTTGAACTTTATTAAATTGAACCTATTTTAGTCAACTCCATGCTTAAGGGTATTTGGGGATTTAGTTTACTTTCAAAACAACATTTGTGTAGTGAGCATGATGGCGTTGCCATCGGCAAAGTGGACCCAATTGAATGAAAATGTTTTCAGGCGCATGTAAAATTGACAGTTAAAGTGCCAATTGTATATACTCCGGTTGTTTTAAGTGCTTATATACCACTAGTTATTGCTGTGTATTCAACAGTCCTGTGACAAATACAAAGCAAAAGTTATAAATAGGTAAAAGAAAATCTTATCTTGTCCCGGCATTTCCTTTAAACTAGAAAGTTTTGATGCTAGTTTGTGAAATGGTCAAAATCTGTGAAAATCAATGCTGTACATGTGCTCATACCAATACTTGGACTGTCTTGATATTTTTACGTCTTAATGATCAGCCATTGGGACATGAAAATAATAAAAGACAAAGGTGAGTTGGGCTACCATAAATATTTCCCATTGGAGTTAAGCAATATATGCTGTAGGTTTAGTAGGCATAGGAATGACACACTAAATTCAAGTGACTTAATCAAGTGAAGAAGTATATGCAGTTATCAAGACAAAGTAAACTGCGTGGCTTAAGAGCTTACACATATTATAAAATATTACACATAAAAGCTTACACATATTTAAAAAATATGTTCCTTAAAAAACTATGTGTTTAAGTTCATCTTACAAAAATTGCTAAACTGAGTCAAATAACATCAGTTTTCACAGTAAAATTGAAGCGTACCAACCCTAACACTCTTTCTGAGGTTACTCTTTTGAGTATTACCTAGGGAGTAATTCTTTATGATAATAATCCAAAACTACTGACAAAAGTACATCATATCCTTCAGGTGTGCTGGGACAGGGAAAGTAAGTTTTATAAGATTTTTGAAGAGGCGTATCATCTTACTTTGCAAAAAGATGTTTACTGATCTTTTCATTGGTGCACTATGTTACTATGTATACCAACAGTATACATACGTATACTATGTTACATGTATCAAAAATGTTCTCAGCTGATCAGGACGGTAGGAAGAAAGCTCATAAGGAAATCACCTGGAATGATTGAACCACGTAAAAACATTTTTAATCTAGTCCAAAAGTTAGTCTTGGCTGCTCACCTTCGATAAAATTTACATTGCCCCAAACTGCCCATGTCCTACCTACAAGCCATAAACTGTGAGGATTTTTTTTCATTTTTTTAACACCATTCATTGACATCTGCCTTATCTGTCATGAGACCTAAGACTTTGCATGTCTGTAAATGGCTGCATGTTTTGGGGTTCTTTGTTGTTGTTTTGCTTTGCCTTCCCTGTAGTGCTGAGTACTGATGCAAGGCTTTGTGCATACCAGGCGAACCATCACTATAGGACTGAGCTACCCGCCCCCAGTGCTGGCTTTATGGTATTAATCAGTACTGCTCTTCTAAAAAGCCCTGACCCAATTTACATTGTGATGCTGAGTTTCTCATAGATACTGATGATTAAAAACAGTTTATTATATTTGACAGTGTCTGTATAAGCAAACGTGAGAACAGAGCATTGTCATGCAACAGTTTAACATCTATTTTCATAAAGATATTTTGAAAACTTTATTCCTAACACATTCTTATTTTGAAGAAATATAGGAACAGTTTTTAAGACCTTTTACTTAGTCTTAAGCAAGAAGAAAGTGAATCCAATTTGCATTCCTCTAGGGGCTCGTGTGACCACAATCTAAAAAGATAAACTGTCTGTTGTAATTTAACTCTTTGCTTTAGGGTGCAGGCACACATCTCTCTTCCCTTTCACTGGTGCCTTGGGTTCTTATAAATTTCAAGACAAGAGAAGCAGCACGTATCTTTAGGCCACAGATCACTGTAGAGATATAGCTAGTTTTCTGTGGTCTGGGTACATGCCATTATGAAGGCGGCTATGAAACAGAGGTCAACGAAAACATAAAAAGCAACTGCTGCTTTGTAGTTCCTACGGCACAGCCTTGCCATGTCAAATGAGACAAACTTCGTTTGTTTGCGCAATAAGCATATACTGCGCAGCATACTGTGCTAGAGACCATGGTGGGTAGTCTGTATTTGCAGAAGTAAAGCTCTGTTAGTGGGCAAGGACACAGATAACGCTGGAGACTAAGGGTGAAGACGTGGTGAGGGTTATAAACGCACTGCAGAGTCACAGATGTAGGTGTGTGCGTGCACACAGGGGCTCGGCCAGCCTTCGTGAAGGGTGCAGCTTTCAGGGAGGCTCCTGTGAAATACATATGTAGATAGAGGTTTATGAAATTGCTGATACTCAACTATTTGCCTGCAACAATGGCAGCCGTCATTGCTCTGATCTGGCACTTAGCAGAGGGAAGGAATCAGGCACAGGCGTGCAAGATGTGAGGCTGTGAGCTGGGGTGACTGAGATACATATCTTACTCAGAGGTTCAATAACAGGTCTTGTACCTTGGCTTGGGCAGTCTGCCTGGCGAGGAAGAGATTGGATGGGAATTTGGAAGACATATGTTAGAGTTGATTAATCTGCACAATAACAGTACGTCAAAGGCATTAAGAAAATTCACAGTTTGGGGATGCATAGCTGGATTTCTGGGAGCATATACTACCTATTTTATTTTATTTTATTTTATTTATTTTCTTTTATTTAAAAAAATAAAAGTACAAAAACATATGAACAAACAGACACCAATTAGCATAAAAATAGTACAATCACAACTAATCTATAGACAATACCTATTTTAAAAAGGTCTACTTTGTAAAAAGTTCTGGAGTGCTACACACAGTAGGGTGGCTGTAGATAAGGACAATGTACCATGCATTTTAAAAAGCTGTATGAAAGGAATTTGTTTTCATCGTAAAGAAATGGTGTTTGAGCAAAAGAGTGTAACCTGATGTAAATATCACACAACGTGTACATGAATGGAAACATCGTACTATACCCCATTAAAACGCATAACCTTGACAACTTTATGTACCAATCAAAAATTAAATTTAAGCTGGGCATGGTGGTAATCCCAGCATTTGGGAGGCTGAGGCAGGAGGATCATTGTGAGTTGGAGACTGGCCTGGGCTACAAAGTGAACTCAGGGCCAGCTTGAACCACAGAGTGAGACCCTGTCCCAAAAAGACAAAAAAAAAAAAAAAATTAAATTTTAAAAAGTTAAAAAAAAAGTCTTACTTTTCATATTTTTTGTTACCCCCCTCTGGAAATACGTGATTTTTTTTCACATAGAAAGTAGCGGTAAATTATGCCCTTTTGCCTAAACAATCACTTTTAAAACATTTTTCTTTAAGGTGTCAGAATACACAGACTAAAAGTTAGAAATAGAGGAAATTTTTAGACACTAAATGTAATATTATTATGATTACTGCTGCTTTTGACATCTTAATCACAAAGAGGACCACAGTCATTTGTGTTCAGCATCTTCTCATAATCATTCCCAATCTTCAGCTTTTCTGAAATGTTTTCCCCTCCTCTCCTCCTTTAGCAATTAAAATGACAAATATGAAAATTCATCCAACTTGCATGAGATTCCTGAAAGGTCATCATCAGTCTTCACGTTCAGTGTTTTGGGCATAGACGTTCACTCCTCGCTCCTTGGTAGAGTATAAAAGGGAAGAATATAAGGGTGTGCATGTCAGCTTAGGAGCAATGCGCACAACCCCGACAGTCTTTCATTCTCTCCGGTTTTCATCCTCTAAAATTCCTGGCCGTCGTTACCTTTCTACACCGCTTTAGTGAGGTCCTAACAGGCAACGCAAGTTCCACTGTCCTGCACTCTGTCTGTGCTTTACAAGATAATTCTTCTAAAACTTGTCTTTTCATTTTCCCACTCAGAGACTATCAATAGCCCTTCAGCTGCGAGGGAATAAATTCATACATCACAACGTGCAGCTCAAGGCTTTTCACCATCTGACTTTGTTCTGCAGCTCTAACTTTTTTTCTTATTAAGAGACTTTTTCCCTGCATGACCTCAATACGCTCTCAGGGTCTGCACAACGCATCTAAGATTCTCCATTTTCTCTCCTTCCATCCAGAGTGTCCTTATTCTCATCTCTGCATAATGAAAATTCTCAAAGTTTTCAAATCCCACCGCAGTGATACCTCCCCCCACCCCCCAGAACATGCGCTGATCTCGTTGTCTACGCCACCGCTCTCTCTACGATGGTGTCTGTCACTTTTTGGCTTGCATCAAAGCTGCTTGTGTGTATGACCCTCTTCCTTCCTCTGTTAGATGGCAAAAACTAGAAGAACGGGCTTGTTATTGTCCATATCTGCTCCTAACCCAGGCGTTTACACCTGTCTTTTGGATGGATTTTTTTTTTTTTTATTTCTAACAAACACAAACTTTTAGTAGTTGTAAATAAGTGAATGGCTTGATGAATATCTAATCCAGAATCCTTCGACTTTCTGTGTTGAGATGTTCAAAATGAGTGTACTCAATATTCTTTATTCAGTATTTCATAAGTGAGACACTAAATTCAGCAACCACATTAGTTCTTTTGCTTCTTCGGAAGTATTTTAAAAAGTAAGCCCTCCATGTTTCACATGTGACCATCTGTTTTATTTCTGAAACAAGCAGTTCCATTTGCCTGAAGGAGCTTCTGCCTTACTTATTATTATTAAGGGCTCTAGCAAGGAGTAGCATTCAGTATATAAGACACATCAGATCTTAAGCTACAGGAAACAGTGCGTAGGGTCAGGGATGTAGCTCAGGGGCGTAAGTGCCTGCCTGGCAAGTGCAAGGTCCTGAGTTCGATTCCTGGTACCGAAAAAAAGGAAATAGGGCATAAATTTTGACTTGATGGAAGGGAAAATGGCTTGATGAATGTCTGACCCATCCAAAAGCATGACTTCTAATTCAGAAATAGTTATATAATCGGGATGGCAAAAAATTCCTCTCCTTTCTCTGCCTGAGCTTGCTCTTCCTTCACTGCCTTAAGTGCATTCCTCCGGGAATACCTGTGTACTTTCCTGTGGTTGTAGCATTGGAGTTCTTCTTAGAGGCACATAGTCCTCCTAGATCTTAACTTGTTCTGTACCCTTAATTGATGCTTCTCTTTGGGCACTTACATCTAGCAAAGCTATAGTTTTAAGTACATATTTCTCCCCCTGTAGACTAAAAGTTCTTTCCTAGATATTAAATATTCCATGTGATCTTTCTGTAGAAGATACTCAATATTTCTTTGTTAAATAAATGATCAGCAACAGGAAATAATGGTATATTAATGGTATATTAATTTCTTTTTGAAATGGGAGTGATACTTTTAACGGGATTACAGACATAGGGGATTTGATTGAATCTATAGCACAAAGGAATTTCTGGAAGAAAAATAATTTATTCTCTAACAAGATCTATAGATAGAGATGATACAGAGCGTAGATACAGATACGGATATATTATTTTTTGGCTTAACGGAGGAATGCGCTTAAGGCCCAGATTAATTCTTAGCATTTTAGTGATCAGTGATATGTTGGTAAACAGTTTTTGGAATAATTACAGTAATATATTGTGCTATGTTGTTCCTTTTATTTTATTACTTTAAATATTCTTTTTAGAGAACGTAGGTAGTCATTACTTAACAATGCTAATTCCGGGCATCTGGAAGGTGTGACACACCCCTCTGTTTTATGCCTTTTCTTTTTTTTTTTTTTATTTAAAAAAAATACAAGTACAAAAACATATTGACAAACAGACACCAATTAGCATAAAAACTAGTACAATCACAACTAATCTATAGACAAGGTGATATGATCTCAACAGTGGTTATTGCTTTATCCATTGATATCTTCGAAGTGTAAATATATAAGCCCATATACAGACATGCAAATATAG
>PVLD010006755.1:0-97663 GCA_004027595.1 Dinomys branickii
TCACCACCACCACCACCACCATCACCACCACCCCACCACTATGATCACCATCATTAACACCAGCAGCACTGCTACAATCTAAATGTTTTTATCTGTCCAAGATTCATACATTTGAGACCCAAACCAACAAGGTGATAACAGAAGGAGGTGGGGCCCTGGGAGGTGGCTGGTGAGGGAAGAGCTACCATGGGTGAGATTAGTGCCCCCATGGAAGAGGCCAGCGAAAAACCTCTCAGCCATTCTCATGGAAGGCAGTGAGAAGACACCCTCTACCAACCAAGACACAGAGTGCCAGCACCTGGATCCAGGACTTCCAGCCTCTGGATCAGTGAGAACTAAGTGTCTATCATTTAGAAGCTGCCCTGTCTAAGGAATTTTCTTACAGCAGCCAAACCAGCACCACCACTATTGTGGGTCCAATTGTGCCCCCTCCCCCCGCAAAAAGCTATTTGGCTAAATTCTGGTGCTGTGAACATGACCTTATTAGAAACAGGGCCCTTTCAGATGCAATGAGGGTTAAAGTATTCTGGGTTAGAGTGAGCCTTGAATCCAATGGCCAGTGTCCTTCTAAAAGCTATGTGGAATGAAAGACATGGACTGGAGAGGTACAGCATATAACAATGCAGGGAGGGACACAGAGACCAGAGTAAAGCTTCTAGAAGCCAAGGAATGCTGAGGAGGATTTCAGGCAGTCCGCAAAAGCCCGGAGAGGCCTGGAGAGATTCTCCTTCAGACTTCTGGCCTGTAGAACTGTGGCAGAATACATTTCCATTGGTGGTAATGGTTGTTACGCAGCCTTGCACACTAATACTATCACCATCACCACCACTGCCACCCCAGGACCTCCACTCTCACAGCGAAGCAGACCAGACAGGTCTTTATTTTGTGAATGAGGAAACTGAGGACAAGGAAAACAAAAACTATCTCCAGCATGTCACACACAGCTCTTTTTGTGCCAGACCCTGTCCTAGTACATGATGTGGGTGAGTTCACCCCATTGTGACAAACACCAGCTTGACTTTTTCAGATGAGGAGGTTGAAGCTCTCAGAGATGAGATGAGATTGTGCTGGGATTTGGCCACCTTATGACTGCTCACCTGCCTGTACACACTGTGAATTGAGAGTGTGGCCAGGCTTTGTCTTTATGGCCCCTCGTGTGCCCAGAGCTACCACCTGGGTCCCCTGTCCCACTCTGTGGAACAGCTGACAATGATCCCAGCTGTTAACCCAAATGGCTCTGCCACCCAACGCACCTGTGTGGAAACCCCAGGGGTTCCATGGAATACCATTTGTGAACCATGATGTCACCCCTGCCCCGCAGGTCCTGGACAAGAAGAGGACAGTTCAGAGAGGGAAACAGAGGCACCCAAGGTGACACAAAGGATCAGCAGAGGCATCATTTTCAAACCCAAAGGGGATGCTCTCTACCCCCACCATCGAGCCCACAGTCCATCCGGGACCAAGGCTTGTGGAGCAAGACAGACGAGGCCACACTGGTCACTGCTCGGGTCAGAAGTCCTTCTGCTGTCTTAAGTACCCGCCCAGGGAGGGGCAGGCAAACGTGGAATGTGGGGTGAGAATGACCTTGCGCAAGGCCACATTACCCAGGTTTCTACACATGGACCGACCCCACCATCCGCAGACCCCAGGTCCCCGGAGAATTGCCTCAAGGCAGCAGAGCGCACTGCCACCCCAGCACGCGGCCACCAATGACACCATCCCCGCAGGCACCACTGGCTGCACTTGAGTGACAAGGCTTTGGCCCAGGACAGGGTTTTCAAATTGCATTTTGATGGGAACAACACTATTTTTCTTCAAAGGAAAAAACGTTAAGGAAACATCAGAGTACAACAGAGCAGCAAAAGGAACCTTCTCTGCTCAATATAGTTCTGCTTCAACAGACTCCCAGCCTGGGCATCCGGCTCACAAAGGAAAAAGTCCTTCCCCCTTTCTGCACCCCCCTCTGTGGTCCTGTCGCATCTATAGCTCCTGTCTAAGGGCCCCGGCCACCCAGTCCTCACAGCCAGCTCAGCCAGGGTCCCCACAAGCCAGGTCCGTCCCAACACACGCTGCACAGCCCAGAGCCACTCGGGGTCCTCCCAGGAGTCCCGGCCCTGCCAGCCAACGGGAAAGGAACAGCACATTTCTGGCACTGGCTTCCAGACACAGGCTCCGTTTTTCAAAATTCTAATCAAATATTTACCAGACAGGACGAGCCCTCGCCAGTGTGGAGAGAAGGCGGCTGTTAGCGCTCATGAGGCTCCGCAGGAGGTGGTTTTCGGGGAGACTCAGAAACATGTCAGGGACCCCATGTACCCCCAGCAGCAGACCCTAGGGAGCCCCTGAATGTACCAGCTTCACATCGCCCAGCGCTAAGGAGCCATGCTCTGGGGTGACAGTGTCCTGCCTGCTTTTTGGAAACACAGGATTTGGAATACTGGGCAGCTGGACTCCACTCGCTACTGGGATGCCCAGAGACGTCGTCTTACTTCCCAGGATTGCACAGCAGTCCAGGGCAGAGTGGGTGGAGCGACAGGTCTCCACAGGGAGGCTGATCTAGAATCATTCCCACTGTCCCACCCTCCTCTTTCCCTTCCCCACATCCCCCTGTCCACCCCACCCATCTGCAGAGCCAGGAGACCATCCCAAAGGTACAGGCATGCTGGTCACATCGTCTGCTGGTCCTGCCAGGTGTGGGGGCCACTGCCAGCAGTGCCTTAGGTCCCGGAGGGCTAGGGTCCACCTTGGCCCCCACCTGATGGGTAGAGAGGAGTTCAAATCTGGCACTGGATAGCCTGGTCCTGCCCCTCCAGCCTCAGTTTCCCCCCATCAAACGGGATGAAGAGGCCAGTGTCTGAGACCTTACAACTCAGGGCAGGGAGGGCTTGGCCTATACCCCACCCACCAGACACAGGGGAGGTGGGGACAGCCAGGGAACCTGAGGCTGGACCCCTCTCTGTGACCACGATGTGAGTGCTGAGCCCCTCGCTGCAGGGGGCAATTCGGCCTCCCTTAGCATCCGAGTGGCAGGAAGAGGTGAACCCCGCAGCAGAGCTTCCATGGGCAAGGGCAACTCTAGCCTGGCCCTAAGGGGCAGCTTTCCAGAGGGCGGGCCGGAGCAGGGCTGACCTATGGGCAAGGGTCTCTCCAGGGCCACCTCACTCCCACGCCTGGTCAGCCTCCGGAGCCTGGACAACCTCTGTCTGGCACGGTGCTTAGACACAGCCGTGAGTCTGCGCCAGGCCAGGAGATGAGGTGAGGTCCGGGCTGTGTCCTCTCAGCTGCTGCTGGACAATGAAACGTTGCCTCCATACCCCACAAAGCCTGGCATGTGGATCAATCACTGAGAAAGGACACAGGGGCTCCCAGGGGCCTGTCCGCCAAGCGGCCACCACTCGTGGTCTGAGAACTGTGAACCTCTGGACCTCCGGGCTGGGTGCCCAAGGGTCCGGGACCAGTTTCCACCCCACGCCAGGCCACGCGCCACTGTCCATCCACCCTCCCTCCACACACCAGCGGCCTGGACACTTCATGGCCCCAAGGAGGATGAATCAGAATTCCCACTGAGCAACGGGAGGCAGCTTTATGTCCTGAATTTCTGCCTTTCTGTTCTAAAGTAACCATTGGAATAATTTTCTTACAGAATGATAGTTGCCATGACAACCAGAGCAAATTTTCCTTTTCTGAAACAGATGTCTCATTTAGTTGAAAATTAGAATGTGAACAAACCCATGGGAAAAATTAATTCAAACTTTAACAGAGCGCTGAATACAATGTAATCTCTCAGAGGTTAACCCCTTAACAGCTTCTCTGTGTGTGGTCAGTAACCTTCCGATCCAGCCTAATTAAGCCCGCTTAGCCAATATAAATGACCTCCTCACCACCGATCATTAAGCAGTTTCCCCTTGAAGCGCGATTCCGGGTTTTCTCTGGGCAGGTGGGGAGTGGCGATTCTCATCGACAGCAAACAGCAAAAGCAGGGCCTGATGCCGGAGGTTTCTGTCTCCCAAGGATGGTGCGTGGCCTGTTGTTTAAGGGGCCTGGGCCCAATCACCCCTGCCTGTCCCCCACTACCTGCGAGCCTGGGGTCTAGGGCCATGGTGGGGTTGCCCAGGGCTGATACCAGGGGCACATCCAGGCCAGGGCACAAGTCCCTAGATGGAAGCTCCGCGTGGGACACCTAGGGGACTCAGAGGGGACCCCATACAAACATAGCTCCGAAGACCTCTCCAAGAGCAGCCAAGCTCAACCCTCAACCCATCCCAGCCTCACCGTCCCCACTGGACAGATGCAAAGTAGGCTGGGAGAGCAGCCAAGAGACGCAGCCAGGGCCTGGACCCAGAATGCTGGTTCCAGGGCTGGTGCTCTTCACTTCCATCCTGGATGATGAAAGTCCAGCCAGGAGACGGCTTCGCCTGTCTCAGCAGAGCCCCTTGGACAGCCGTGGTCACGCCGAGCTGCTCCAGGAACCCGCAGGACAAAGCTCAGTCTTAGGCAGCACAGAGAAGCCAACAGAGCACACAGGAGGTGAGAGAGACTTGGACCAGGGCTCAGGCCCTTGCACCCAGTGTCCGAGTCAGTGGCAGATGCAGGTGCCCTTCCTCAGTGGGCACTAACCCACCTTTCAGCCTGCCCTACTAACCCACCTTTCAGACAACCCTGCCTGGAGTCCCTGCGAAGTGCAGCACGGGCCTCCCCAGTCACTTCCCGTGTCCTGCACATGCCAGGCCTGTCCTCATCTGCAGCGCCCTCCCTGGCCTCTCCTAGTCCATGACCCACTGTTCATTAAGGCCTGGCCCAGTGGCCACCTCTTCCTGTAGTGTCCCCTGATCATCTCTCTCTCCTAAGCACAAGCAGCCGCTCCCTACCCCCAGTGCCCTTGACAAACCCAGGTTGAATCTGCCTATGAGTCCCTCATGCCCAAGACACGGGTCTGGGCCCATGTGGGTTTCAGGAAGGGTTTGCTCCAGGTGTGAATGAATGAATGAAGAAATGAACAAGCAGGTGCTCTACTGACCAGGTAGTGGGAAGCACTACACACTCCCCTCTCCTCTTTGCACCTCCTGGTGGGAGCCCCAGCCCAGAAACTGGTGGCCAGGTCCCAAGACTAAGCAACCAAGTGAGTGAGAAGCCCTCCCACCAGCTGGGTGACCTCTGTGCCCATTTCACCATGAGTTCCCCGAGACAAGCCCAGGCCCAGGATGTCACACCCTCTGCAGCGCCCTGACCCCCAGAAGCTTTCCCGCCACCCCAGGCAGCCCATCTCCAGGCAGGGAAGCCCTGGGGGGGGGGGAGCGAAGAGCCTCTTACTGCAGCTCTCTGCGTCCTCCCTTCCAACAACCTCTCTGTCTGCGTCCTACAGAGGGGGGCGGCGACACAGTGACAGTGCTGGCCACACGGCTGGCACAGTGTCCCCAAGCTCTCAGAAGAGCCCGCCCAGCACCGCCCTCATGCCTGCCCATCCATCTCCTGTCCCTCACCTGTTTGATTGGCCTGCCCAGCCCCTCACACACAAAGAAGCCAGGCTTCCCTGGGCCACTTCCGGGTGAGCAGACACCTTCCACTGCCCCGAGTCCCTCCTCCTAGCCCCCAGCGTCCAGTGAGGCTGCACACCATTCTGCAGCACAGCAAACTGGCCAGGGTCAGGCCCAGGTCCCCAACGAACTGCACACCTGCACCAGCACCCCGTCTCCTGGGGACACCCACTGTCACCTGCCCAGCTCTGGGGAGAGGTCTGCCTTCCCCCCCCCCCGCACCCCTTGGCTGAGGGGCTGAGGGAGGTGGTGGCTGGGTGCCACGGGGCCCAAGTTGCCAAGAGGGTCAGGGCCACTTGAAGCTGCATGGTGTCCAATGTTGGGAACACCGTCAGTCACGCCCCTTGCCAAGTACACGGCCACAGTGGCACAACGGTGGGACCCAGGTCCTTTGTCCCTCCTACTGAGCCTCCCCACCCTCCCACATGCGCAGCCATTCGTCCTTTATTTGGCTGGGGCTGTGCAGTGGGACAAAAGCAGACGGTTCATTTCCAACATGAATCTCCTGGGGTGTTGTGTGTGCGTGCGCACAGGGACGTGGCATGCAGGGGCAGGGGTCTGGGCAGTGCCAGGGGCTGGGGGACAGAGATCCTGGGGGAGGACGCACGTGTGTGTGTGTGTGTGTGTGTGTGTGTGAATTTGTGCATGAGTAAGCATGAATGAGAATGCATGTGTGAACATGCGTGGGTATCATGTGTGTGCATATATCATGTGTACCCTTGTGTGAGTACACGTGTGTGAGCATGTGTGAAAACATGTGTACCGGTGGGTGTGTGTGAATACTGCGTGAGCGTACATGTGTATCTGAATACGAATTGTGCGTGCAAAGGATATGTCTGTGTGAGGGAAATGTGTGCGGCATGTGTGTATGTGCATGTGGGAGTGCGTGTGCACGTGCACAAACGTGCGTGTGCACTGTGAGCGTCCGTGTGCACAAGTGGCGCCACAGCACTCGCGCTGAGCATTTGCGTTGCTGCGGAAGCCTGCGGCTCAGGCAGCAGTGTGTGGGGTTCACCTGCGGATCCCGCAGGGTCAAAGGACAAGAACTGTGGTGGGATCGCTCGCAGGGATGTTCCTGAGCCGCTGGGGGGCGCTAACCCTATGTCCTTGGCTCCCGTGTGGCTTCCCTGTCAGTCCCCAATGAACAGGCTCTATAGCAGGGAGCCCCCTGGAGGTTGCAGCAACGCCCGACCCATGGCTCCCTGCACCCCGCAGGTGTCCCCTCGCCCCCTGCACAGACATGGGACAGGCTCCTGAGGCACGTGTCACGCAGCAGCGGGAACCCCAAGCCCGAGGCCCAGTCCTTTCTGGTTCCCTCGAGCGACAGGGAACCGGGCCACCAGAAGACGGGGTCGAGCTGTCCACATCTGCTGCCTCTTCCTAGGGCCGCGATCTTGGGCCAGTCCCTGACAGCCTGGGCCTCTCTCCATCCCTGTGGACTGGGATGGAAAGGACCCTGCCTTGCCAGTCACCCAGTAGATTAAATGGGGCACCTGGGGGGAACAGCTCCCGCATATCACAAAAGGGCAGCTCAGCATCACCCCGAATGAACAGGGAGGCCACAGCCCCAACTAAGACACACCTGGAGACACAAGACAACATGTCACAAACAGTGCCTTAGAAGAGTGGAGACTGCAGCCTCTGGGCTGGGGAAACGGGGCACCTGGTGACAGACAAGCACCACAAGAGGCAGCCTAGGCCACTAAAGGGAGGGGACTTTGTGGAAAGCTGGCGTGGCAGGCCACCCTGAAGCCACACGGCCAGATGAGCAGAGCTGGCTCACTACTGTCCTGTTGGCAAGTGACCCTTGACAATAGGGTCATGGGGGCTATCTTCGGCTGGCAGGATTCCACCCAGCCAGCCAGGAACTGACCAGCCTGCACCACGCCCAGGACCTCAGCCATATTCTGCCACAGTCACCAAAGAAATGCAAGGCTCTGATCCCATCCTTCTAAAACAGACCTATTTTATAACCTCCAAATGACACCCAGTGGCACCTCACTGGGCACAGTCCTTCGTGGGCCCTGTTCTTCCATCCCCAACCCACCGGGGCCTCCATTTCCCTGTGAGACCTTATGTAAGCAAGTCACTTAGCTTTGAGGAGCTCAGTCACCTCATCTACTAAATGTGCACAAGGGTCGGGGGCCTCACGATGTCTAGAAGACTTGAGCAGCTGAAGTACAAAGCCTCCAGGACGGTGGCAGTATGGCTCTTCCTACTGTAGTCACATCAACAGACACGTGGTATCAGGG
The DNA here is from genome assembly GCA_004027595.1 of Dinomys branickii. NCBI lineage: Eukaryota > Metazoa > Chordata > Mammalia > Rodentia > Dinomyidae > Dinomys > Dinomys branickii. The sequence goes on from PVLD010006755.1 coordinate 7,787, forward strand.
CACAGACTTCCAGTTCTCCAGCTGCTCCACTCCTGCCCTGGCCCAGGAATCAGGGCTACTCAGTGCACAAGGAGGAGGGAAAGGAAGACATTCAGGTGAATACTAGTGCCCACCCCAGCCTCCTCCTGGGGCCACCAGCCTTGCAGCTCCACATCTGAGGGGGCAGCTCTGCCTCTGCTTCCCACTGTCTCTGGCTGGTGACAGATAGCACACAGTAGGAGGTGAGTGCCCACTATGTACCAAGCCATGCCCACACTATATCTGGATGTCTCCCCAAGGCCTCATGGGTACGTAGGTGAGTCTTTTGGGAGGTGACTGGATCACAGGGCTACAATGCTCATCACTGGATTAGTCCACCAGTGAGTTTACAGCTATGTGTGATATTGGAAGGTGAAGCCTCATGGGAGGTGGGTCACTGGCAGTGTGGTCTGGAAGGGTCTATCTCCCTCCTCTCCCTTGACCCCTCTGCTTCCTACCTGCCCTGCTAGAGGGCTGTTTCGCGTCTGTCACACCACCCTGCCTTGGAGCCACCCAACTATGGAATGAAACCTCTACAAACTGTGAGCCAAAATGAACCTCTCCTCCTTTAATTTGTGGGTATCAGGTATTGTGCCTTAGCAACAAGAAAGTAACCAAGACACCTGACCTCCCTGGGTCCCAAGGGCCAGGGGACTGTTGCTCGCATTTCACAAAAGCCAAGATTCTGGCCAGGGTCACAGCAGGCCAGCCCCAAGCTCCGTCCTCAGCCTTGCACAGCCCAGGCTTCCTTAAGCGGGCAGTCCTGGAGGCCCCTGGTTCCTAGAGAGAGGTGCGGGGACCCCTACCTGGCCCATCGTCTGGGCCTGCTGCCTAAGCCCAGAATCCAGATCAGAGCCCAGACACCAACCAACCAATGGGCCCAGCAGCCACTTCTCAAAGTTTAATGTCTCAGCAGGTTTAGATTTCTTCTTTCAAAATACCAGAAGTAATTAGACCAGATGGACCCGCTGCATGCCAATTCCACTCTCTCCCTCGTTCCTTTTTTTTTTTTTTTTTAAATCAGGGCCGTTCTCAGTTAAATGAGAACAAAAATGCATCCAAAACCCATAAATGAATACGGTATGTATACAGGATTTTTTTTTAACACTTAGGGTTTTGTAACAGCTGAGTTCTTCCTCTTCTCCTGCAGTTGGTTCCAGCCCCTTTCCCTAAGCTGCTATCCATAAGGGAAGGCTTGAGGCTGAGGGTGCCCCAGAGACCATGGAGAGAAATGGCTTCCCTGAGTCCTGCAGGGTTGCGGCACCCCAGGAAGGTGCCGGCACAAACATGGGGTGCTTATGAGACTTCTGTCCCTGCTTTGCCCAAGCAAATGTGGGGATGGAACCCATGCAAGACAGCAGACAGGCCTGGATTCAGGGGAAGGGGGTCTGGACTTCAGCTGGGGTGCTGAGGAGGGTGGTGGCGTGGTGAGCCAGGAGACAACTTGATCAGGCCTTGTTTGTGTGTGCAATGGAGCAGAGAAAGACCCAGGGGGCAAGAAGTTGGTGGCAGGTCTGGGAGGAAGTGACAGATGAGAGTCAACACAGGAGAAACAGGCCTGAGTCTCAACTGAGTTCCTGCAGCCTGACATTATCCACCCATTCATTTATTTATTCAACAAATATCTATTATGTTTAGCCAGATACTGCATTAGGCACTGGAGTTAGGTCCAGAGAGATCAGATGGGAAAAAGGAAGATTCAGGTTCTCACCCTTGTGGAGCCTCAAATGTTCTGGTACGCAAAGGAAGACTGAAAGAAATCAACTGTTAAAAGTAATTAAGACAGTGTGGTCCTGCCACTGAGTAGACTAAAAGAGTGGGAGAGAAGTCCAGACACCCACCCAAATGCAGACAAAGATGGGAGTGCAGAGTGGCCACCTCCACAGAACAGACAACAACCTTTCTCAACCATGTGACAGGCTAAGTGTTGTCCACATGGAAGCATCCCTGCCTCACACCATCAACACTTTCATTCCTGGTGGGATCCCTACCTCACATCATCAACACTGTCATTACAGTGGGTCCAACACCTAAGCACAAAAGGCAAATTAATAATGTTCTGGAAAACAAAACAGAAACAAATCTTCATGACTTCAGGGGAAGGGAACACTTCCTCAGCAGGGCACAAAAGACACTTCCCATCAAGAAAAACATTAAGACATTTATTACACCAAAATTAAGAACATCTGCTTATCCCATAGCTCTGCTGAAGTAGGGGAAAGGCAGCGCACACAGGAGAGAAAAAAATTTGTAAACTTGCAGCTGACAAAGGGCTCCCATCACATTCAGAGGCCGCACAGAAATTATGAACCGATAAGGAAAAGACAGGTAATTGGAACAGTTTTTTAAAATGATCTAAAGACTACTTCACAAAACAGGAAATCATAAAAAGATTCTCAGCCTCCCTGGCTACCAGGGGAATGCAAATCGAGACCTACTGAGCCAACTGCGCATGCCCACCAGGACAGAATGTTAAAGCCCCACCATATCAAGTGGCAAGGATGCAATGTAAGAGTTCCGGTAAGGGTAATGGACTGCCGTAACTGCTTTGGAAAACAGGTTAGCAGTTCTACTGAAACTGAAGACCTGCATGGTCACATACTTGGCCACATGACATCCCTACCTGTGTGTGCGTGTGTGTGTGTGTGACATCTAGGAGCACACATTTCTGTGCACCAAGAGACATGTACAAGACTGTTTTTAACAACAGTACTTTTTAATAGCTCCAAGCCAATGGTGGTTAGATTTGGGTAGAATGGATAAAGAAATTACCATAGTCAGCTCAATGAAATCTAACAAAGCAATGAGAAAAAGAACTATCCCAATATGAAAAAAATCTTTAAAAGTAATATAAAGCAATAAAATTAGACCTCATATTGTATAATAAGCCATACTGTACTGTGTCCATTTTTATAAAGTTCGAGGAACAAGCAGACCAAGGGAATATGTGGAAAATCTCTGTGCCTTCCACTCAAGTTTTCTATGAACTTGTAACTTTTCTAAGGCACAAAATCCAATTAAATTGAAAAAGAAAAGAAAGAAACAAGCAGGACTAAAAACTTCAGAATTAGTGATTCCAGATGAAAGACTGCATGCTCAGTTATATTTGAATGTCAGATAACAAATAAATAATTTTTGATGTAAGCATGTCCCAAATATTGCATGGGATATACTCATATTTAAAAATGATTCTCACCAGGCCCAATGGTACACACAGTTATCTCAAGAGGCTGAGGAAGGAGGACTGCAAGTGAGAAGCCAGTCTTAGCATCTTAGTAAGATGGTCTCAAAAAAATTAAATTTAATTTAAAAAGGGCTGGGATGCAGCTCAGTGGTAGAGCACCCAAATCACACAGCCCATAAGTGAGGGCAAGATTTAGGCTCAGATAGTTTGGTTCCAGACCCATAATTGGGTTTTTTTTAAGAGAGGTTGTAAACCACTGGGAAAAGATATCCGATCCATATTCACTGGCCCAGTACTCAGAGCCTGCACCTCTCAGCCTATCAGCCCCTCCCTTCTTCCCCCTTCCACTCAAAGCTCTCTCTCCAACCCTTCCTTCCTGTCCCCATGCACCTCCAGGCCTGAGCCCACAGCAGCCCCTCCTAAAGTCCTCCTCCTGGGTTTCTGCCCAACCAGACATCAGGGCTGGGCTCTGGGGCCCTGGAAGCAGCCTCAGCCACCTCCTCTCCTCTGCTTGTCTACAGTACGAAGCTCACTATACCCTAAATAATCCACAGGCCTTGGCTGGGACCTCACAGGCAGCAGGGGGCTCACTGGGACCCTGGACTCTGTGAGTACCAGGGAGATGGCAGCTGGCTCTGCGGCCTCAGGGAAGCCTCCAGTCCCCAAATCTCCTCCTGTGGTATCAACCAAGTCACCCCATGAGTACCCCAGATACACGGTGTGGGAGCCATCTTTCCTGGAGCCCCTCCACCCACACAGGCCCGTGTGCCCCCAAATACCCACCTCTTCCTAGCCTGTGAGTGCCTTTTTTGTCCCTCTAGGCTCGCGTCAGCCTGTGTCCTCTGGGGAGCCCTCCTCCATCACCCCACACCTGGAGGCATATGTGGTCTCTCCTTCCTGTGTGTGCTACCTACCTCCAGCTGCCAGCACTGTACGTCCTGTGGCCTTTGCCAGCTAGGACTGCAAGGGACAGCTGATGTGTCCACTTGGAGAATGGGGCGGTGGTTTCTCTCTAGATGTCCCCCAGAGCCTCCTGCACTCCTAGGCAGGGCGTGTAGAAGGTGACTGGATTACAGGGGCCTGTGGCTGACTTGCTGTTAGGAGGCCGGATCTGGTAGGAAGAGGTGGCCACTAGGGGTGTGGCCTGGAAGGCTGCATCTCCCTTTCCAGCTTCTCCCTTCTCTGTCTGCTTCCTGGCCACCCAAAAGTGAGCAACTTCCCCTCCACCGTGTCCCTTGACGTGCTCTTTGTTCCTCAGAGCCAACCAACCATGGGCTGAAACCTGAGCCAGCACAAACCTCTCCCCCCTGAAGCTGCAGGTGCTGCATCTCGGCAACGAGGAAGTGACTGTGACAAATGGTCACCAGCACCAGCACCAGCACCATCCTCCCCTTTGCCTTCTTCATCACTGTCCCCATCACCATCACCACCAGGGCTCCCATGGACAAACTGGCCACCACCCAATCACATAGGCTCAAGAAGAGAACTGCTCAATCTGCATCACCAGGGCTCAGTATGAGTCTGGTTTTTCTAAACATCTGCCACACCTACACTGTCAGCCAGGCTTCCGGCATCCGTGACAGTTCCAACTGCCTTTTCTTTGTCAGGCTGGCTGATCCCCTGCCCCATGTATCTTTTTGTGTAGAGTTAGAACACAGCCAATAGAGAAGGATTCATGTACTGTAGGACAGCAGCTAAAAGCGGGAGTTCTAGAGCCAACCTGCTTGCGTTTAGACCCAGCTCAGCTCCTTTCTGGCTGTGTGACCTTTGGCAAGGTCTTCACCCTCTTTGTGCCTGCCTCAGTTTCCTTACCTATGAAATGGAGGTAAGAGCACTTGCCCATGTGTGAGACAATGTATAGTACTGAGGGTACGGCTCATGGTATCTTTCCCTGAGACCCAGAAGGTGACAGTGAGTTACCTAGAGTCACAGAGGATGAAGGAGATGAGCTTTAGTCCTGATTCTCATGATCCAGCACTCCTATCCCCACCACCCCTTCCTCCCTGGGTACTCAGCTCAGCTCTGGGCCCCAGCCTCACAAGGGGAGGACCCCCCAACTGTCTTTGTCCCTCTCACCCTCTCTGGCCGTCAGGAGGGCCACCCACCACACTCACCACGGGGAGCCATAGATCCGGAAGCCCCGCACAGTAACCTCCGAGTCCTGCAAGTAGATGCAGTTGGTCAGCAATGACTGCACGTTCTCATAGTTCTCGGGCTTGAGCTTCGACACGGACGGGAAGTAGTAGAAGTCCTGTTTGATGAGGTCGGCCATGAACTCCTGGTCGAAGGTCAGCTCGTGGTTGCCAGCGATCACAATCTTGTACTCGTAGGGCAGGCTGCCTGCGGGGTGGACATGAATAGACACAGTGCCCCGGGTTGGCCCTGCTAGAAGCCATGGAGCTGCAGAGCGAAGGTGGGCAGGGGCGTCTTGAGTCCCAGGAGGCAGCAACCAATTGCTGCTCCCAGGACCCTGCCCAGTTTGGGAAAAATCTCAGTACCCACAGTCTAAATGGCATCAAAACACACAGGGCTTCCACTGGAGCTTCCATCTTTCACTCCGCTGTGTGCATATGCTGTAGCTCCCACAGGCTGTGTACAGTCCCTCCTTCCAGGGGATGCAGACAAGATACCGTAAGCAGAAGAGCGCATGGCCTCCGGATGATCTGGTGAGGCCTGGGTGCTCGCAAGCACAATGCTACTCCAGCCCCAGCCTCAGAAACCGCCACCACCCTGCACCCTGCTGCATCCCAGAGCCAGCGCAATGCCAGGCTGCGACCCTTGACTCCCCAGCCTCTGCCCCTGGATCCTTGGGCTCCGAGAGAGCTGTAATGGTCCTGAGGCCGCAGGTGGATCAAAGTGAACTCAGAGTCCTTCTCCCAGCCCCTCCCAGGTACAGAGGGTCCCAGGGGGGATCAGGGAAGGGCATGTGAGGGGATGGTGTCCATTCAGCCAAAGGATACCAAATCTGATTTTTGAAAGAGTGGCACCAGAGATGCTAAACTTGACAAATGCATGTGCTTCAGCAAGAAAGGCACTTCCATCCTGAGGTCCTCAGCAGCTGATAAAGGACTACTGAGACCCATCTCGAGGGCCTCCTGGGGCATCCAAATATGATTGTGCAGACATTGAGCTGGGCTCTCCTACTTTCCCATCACACAGATGTGGAAACTGAGGCTGGCAGAAGGGGAAGAGCCATTGTTAACTGCCTGAGCTACCAGGGAGCCGCACCTTGCAGTGCATGTGCTCTGTTCCTGCATGGCTCTGAGCACCACAAAGTCACATGGAGGGCAGCATCCCTGGATTTGGAGCCAGCTGACCTGAGTTCAAATTCTGGCTCCATCTCTCTTAACCAGGAAGTCACTTAGCCTCTCGGAACCTGGCTTCCTGCTGAACCGGAGCTGAGGACCCTTTCTGCACCTTGGGCACCACCGTTCACCTTCCCTGCAATGCCGTTCCCTCCTCCCCCTCCTCCTGGGCGACACACGTGTCACAGTGCCCCACAGTGCCCCACTGGGACCCCGCAGCATCCAGAGCCGAAGAGCCTTCCCCGCGTTCCACTGTACCATGGAAATCTGTTTCTTTGGCGGTGTGCACAGCCCCTCAGGAGCCAAATTCCAGAAACGACTCTGCACTGTGGTCAAGGATTATCAGACCTCTCAGAAACCGATAGGACCACACTGGGAGGGCACGGGATGAGATTCAGCCCCTACAGAGGTCCCAGGCAGAAGCCCATTCCCCAGCCCCAGGGAACCCCAGGAAGGGCAGGGTGCTGCTCTGGACATGTGACCCAGTGCAGTGCCATGCACTGAAACCATGGCCACAATTATATTCTAATTGCAATGGGACCGAAGAGTCCAGAAGCCTGGGACAAACATCACACCTGCCCAGCTGGACCCTGTACTACCAGCCAGCCACATGCCCCACAGCCACAGCAAAAAGGTGCTGGATGACCACCGATTTCCAGCTGGTCGAGGAGGGTGGGCCAGGCTAACAGGTGGGGCTGAAAACCACAGTCTGTGCTCACGGGCTCAGACACCGCAGGCTGCTGTGCAGCTGATTCAGCTCCAGGAGGCCCTGAGGTTGTAGCAGGCCATGGGCTCCTGGCTGTAGTCACCTGGGTCCCCAAGCCAACTCACCACTAACTTGCTGTACAATTTAAACCCCCCATGACTCAGTTTCCTCACCTGTAAAATGGGAATGGCAACACCTGCTTTACATGCTGGTCCTGGGACTACAGAAGACATGAAATGAAATGTACAAAACTTTTCGGGGGAAAAAAGTGAGCTTTCCATAATTTGCAAACTAGCAGCCTGCCGGCCAGACCCACCCACAAACACATTTTGTTTGGCATGATGGCTTTCTAAAAAATTGAATTTGTTGCCAGCATTAAAAATTTAAGAGATTCCCAGGAAAACTTCATTCTTTCTGTTTAGAATTTATCACTGGGCTGTGTAGGACCAGTCAGGAAGTGCTGTGGGCCTGTGTCCCCATGCGCCTTAGGCAGCATGATGAAGACATCCAGTTCATCACCATCCCCACCTGCCCCTGGGTCACCCTGCTCGCTGTAAAGCTCTTCCCACTGGCAGTAGGCATCAGGCTTCTGGCCTTTGCCGCAGTCCCCGAAGACTTGGAGGGGACAGAATGGGCCTCGGCCTGGGTGGAGGTCTCCAATCAGGAGAGCCCCAGAACTCGGGAGTGCTGCTTCCCCCCGCCCCCCTGCTCTGTCCCTGGCAGGTCCCAGCACAAGTCTGGCGAAGGAAGATACCAGCGGCACCACAGAGGAGGCCTCTGCAGTGAGGCTCAGGCCAGGGTGGAGAGAAGAGGCCAGTGCGGTCCCCGCAGCCAGAGGGGGTCGCGGAGGACACAGCAGCAACAGCTGCCACTCCCGGATTCCATAACAGGGCGGCCACCCTGGTGGAGTCCTGAGATTGCAACTCCCAGCAAACTTCCAAGGAGGGTCCTCTTATGTCCACTCTGCAGCCAAGGACAATGACCCACCCGGGTCCCACTAGGCTGAGGCTCAGCCTAGCTCAGCCCCTAGTGAGGGGCTCAGTGGACGCTGGTCCAGCTCCTCCCACACTTCTGGGTCAGCATGTCAGACACCCCCACGGTCACCAGACCATGGAGGCATCCCAGGACCCCTGTCAAGTCCCTCCTCACACCCAGAGCTGCAAGAAAGCAGCCGAGCCCAGCAGGGGGAGGGAGTGGCCCTGCTTCACTCTGATTCCCCTGCGTCTTCCCATCCCATCACCACACCCATCAGCCCACATCCTGGGCCACTCGAGCTGGGGGCCGGAGACTGTACTAATGTGTTTATGTCAGGGCTCTGACTGGGGGTGTTACTTAATCAAATTAGCAAATTACTCCAGCCGCACAGTTCCATTCATTCCTGCAGCTCCCAACTCCTGGGGGTTGGGGTGTGCAGAAAGCTGTCAGCTCTCCCGTTCCTCCCACCTCGCTGAGGAGGAAGGCTGAGGCATCTTCCCCCCAAGGGAATGGTGTGTGAGTGGCAGGGACCTGCTCCTGTGTGCAAAGCCCCATGGCAGTGGAGCAGCTGCAACTTCCCGGGGTGACAGCCTCACGTGTGTCAGGTCCCTCCAACAAAGTGAGTCGCACATGGCCTGCAGGCAGCAGCCATACCCACCTGGAAACACAGGGGCCATCCAGCACTGCACCCCTGAGCTAAGGGGCAAACCACAAATACATCGGTCAATATCCACGTGAACATGCAACTTGCCAGCTGCATGTTACCTTCACAGGCACTTAAGTATCATGAGCCGCCCTCACACCTGGGAAAGGTTTGCCGGAAGTTACACAAATAACAAAGTGACGGACAATCACCAAGGGCCATGGACATTTGATGGACCCTGTGGCAGCTTCCTGAGGTGCACTTTGCATCATCATGCTCCGTTGTCTCTGAGTGGATGGGTACATGGGGGGAGGAGTGAGCGGGTAGGTGGATGGATAGATGGATGGATGGGTGTGTGCATGCACGCATGGATGCACGGATGATGGATGGAGACATGGATGCATGGGTGATGGATAGATGGATGTACGGATGAATGATGGATGGATACATGGATGGATGGATGGACAATCAACGGATGATAGATTGATACATGCATGGATGGATGCTTGGATGGATGGATGGATGGGTGAAGGCCTGCGTTCCTGGACACATCCCGGATCATGGATGTGTGTACATGCACATATGATATGTATGCCCACATAAACGGGTGGGATGGATGGACAGATCAACCAATCCATCCCGAGACAACTCTCACTGTCTCCTTTATACCAACTGACTTCTGTCTGCCTGGATCCTTCCCTTTCTCCCAAAAATGCCCTCTAACCTTCAGATCCACCTCCCTACCCACAAGCCTGATTCTCTGTCTCTGAGTCTTCTCCAGCTGAACCTTCTCTCCTGCAGGTGGATGGGGGAGCAGGAGCCCGGCTCCATAATGATCAGACCATTGTGGAGCTGGACAAAGTCTCCTTCCCCTCTCTGTTCTGTGGCTGCTACCTCGGCATTCACCCAAAGCCGCACTAACCTTCCAGCGCTCCCAACGTCCTGAAGCTGTCACCAAACCAACGGATACGAGGCCCAGGGGCTGCACGTGACAGGCTTTCCTGCTTAGCTTCACCGTCCCTACCCTGCTGGGGCAGTGGTGCCTGCATGCCAACTCAGAGTAAATTAAAGTAGTTCTCTTTGTCCTTGGCTGCTGCTGTCCCCTCTGCCACAGCTGATAAGAGGTTTCACGTCTAAGGGGGCCTCCCAGGGCCCAGCTCGGAGTAGCTGCCCTGATGAGATGAGGTGGGTGTGGAAGAGACCACCCATCATCAGCTAGGTCACCGGCATGCTGAGGATGGCCAAGGCGGGAAGCCCCAGAGGCAGCCAGCCAGAAGGGCCCCTGGCCGGGCCCAGGGATTAGTTCCGGTGAATGGGCACCTCTGCTGGCCTGGGTAAGGCTTAGAGGGTGGACAGGATGGTTCCAAATGCCTTTTCTTTCCCATCTGCATCCAGCAATCCAAAGGAAGCTAAGTCTCCAGTCAGCTTGTCCCAAATGCCCACTCCATTGGGAACTCACTTTTGTCTCTGAAGCTGGACCCTGCAACAAGTCTCTCAGCCCTGGCCAGCGCTCCACAAGCACTGGTTGGACACAGGACACAGATGAGAGATGCACAGAGCTTCCAAGCCAGGCCCTCCTCGAATAGGGAGGAGCCTGAGGAAGTTGCCAAGGCCACACAGTGAGACTCAAACCCTGGGCTCAAGCCCTGGCATCTGCCTTGGCAGTCACTTGAACAACTGCCACTCCAGCCTCTAGTTGGATGTACCCAATGGACAGAGGTTTTGGGGACCAGAAGGACATGAGGTCATCAGAAAGAACATGGCAGTGGCTTGAGGGACATGTTGACCCTGAAATGGGAGATGTGGCCCTTGGGTCTTTGCTGGCGGCCTCCCAGCCTTTGACCTTGACCTCCCAGCACTGGGTCCTTATACTCAAAACCACCCCACTGCCCCTCACTTTTTGGAACTGGTAGACATGACCAGGTACCTGCATTCTGCAGGATCATGCTTAGGCCATGTCTGAAAGGTGGCCCTTCCTCTTGGCCCCAAAGAAGGAAGCTGATGGAAATCTCCACTATCTGTGCTCAGAGATGAATCTTCCTCCGATAGGTTACTGTTCTTTATCACTGACACTACCCCAGCCCATTCTCAGGAAGTGCTGTCCCCAAGCTGCATCATCTGTTACATGCAACGAGATATGTGCCAGCTCCTGCGCCAGCGACGCCATTCCTGGAGCTGCACACTGAGCCTGGCAGTTGGAGCGCACTCTAAATGCAGTGACAATCAGGAAAATGCCCACTTACGGCTTCTTCCGCCCATTCCCATCTCACAGAACACAGCAGAGGCGGGGGAATAAAGAGACGGCATAACGATCTCTGATTGCATTTTTAGTACGTCTTTGACAGTCCTGTGTTTAAACACTTGCCAACGTCTGGGAGATGCGCGTGAGCAGACTTCTCGCCATGGCGCTTGGTCCAGCCTAGCACCAGGGTACAGGAGGCTCCGAGAGGCAGCTGGTAGCCGCCCTGGGGTCTTGGTGCAGCTCGGGCACATAAGCATCAGCGGTGTGGAGGAAGGGGCCAGAGATGCAAGGAGCAAAGGAAATCAGAGTGCACCCCAAACATGTGAGGGGGCCCAGGACAGGTGCCGGCCACTGGCCAGGGCTGGGAAAGGGAGCACAGCTCCAGGCTGTGCCTGCGGAGGCCAACTTCACCTGCCCTGTATCTGGACCTCTTGATGGGCAGTGCAATGAGCAATTTACTCTCAGTGCTTCTGGACACATTGCAGGTATGACCACTGTCCCCACAGCGCACCTGAGAGGCCATGTATGCAGGTGTAGGGCCAGCCAGCTTGGGTAGCACTGGCAGGCTCTGGGGTAGGGCTGTCCCACCCTGGCGTACCTGGGGCAGGTGGAGAATGACCCTCACTGAGAGCCCCATCAAGGGGTGCTGGGATACAGCTGTTGAGAGGTTGGTGCACACACAGAGCACACCCCAAGGTGGGTCACTGGCTATCTTTGAGAAGCGTTAACCTGGCAGATTCAATCTCCAGGCTCAACAAGTCCCCAGGGTGTCAAAGCACGGAATGCAGGGAACAGGAAGGTCCACATAATACATCCCGATGTTCCCACTGTCACTGTTACACGACCGTTAGGTGATTTAAATGTTGTGTCTGCCACACAGCCCAGAGGTGGGGGCAAGGAAGGCGGAAGTGAGAGGCTCCCAGAGGTCAGGGCACTGCCCTGAGCACACAGAGGTCACCTGCCAATGTCTGGTGCCACGGCTCTCCCATGGGACAGCCACCCCTGCCTGAGCCACAGCCTGCTCTGCCATCCGCCTCGCCGGCCCCGGCAGGTCCCGCATGGGGGCCTCCTGGATCCACAACTCCATGTTGGTGCCCATATTTAAAAGGCAAATGTGATTTTTCTTCTGTTCTCTCTTAATAGCCAAAATGTTTAACTTTCAAACATTTGTTTTTCCTGGGAAATGTTTTAAAAACAGGAACGTTCAGTCCTCATCCCCTGAAAGCGCCTGTTTCCATTACTCCCGTGGAGCACATATGACTCAGGCTGGAAGGGACAGCGGGACGTTTCCTGCCTCCTCCTTCTCTCCCCAAATAAAGCTGCCTGTGGTCAGAGGACTCTGTGAGAACTTCCGGGAAGGCCCAGCCTGGTAGTGCACTCAAGCCCACATTCGCAGCCCACAGCCCACACCCACCTGGATGACCCTGGGACACCCCAGCAGGGACCAGGGCCACAATACACAGAACTCAGGGCTGTGGCGCCCCCTGTTGGGACTGTGCCCTCATCTCACCCTCGCACACACCCTCGCCCCTCTGGGCTGCCTGAGGCACCCCCAGGGCCCTTCCTGCCCCTCTTTCTGAGTCTACCCCAATTCAACTCATTTTGGTCCAAGCGCCACCTCCTCCGAGGTGCCTCCATGAGCACCCGATTTTCAGTGGGCCCCCCACACACCTCAGCTGTATCTCTCACTTTCTGGCCAGGCTGAGCCGGCTCCCTGGCTTGTCTGCTGGCCTCTGCCCCCAGCCTGAGCTCTTCAGGCCGCCCCCTCCCTGACTCGCTTCTGTAATCCATAGTGCAGGGCATGGCACCCTGCAAGTCCTCAATCCATGTTCCCTGGACACATGAGGTGCTACTGACCCTGCAGGATGGACGACAAAGGCCAGAGAGAACAAATGACTCAGTGAAAGTCTCCTAAGCAATGGCCTACAGGATGTCCTGAGAGGCCAAGGGAGTGGCCTGGATGGTAAGCACTGTCCAGGTGCCAGCATGCAGGGTGGCAACCTGCAAACCATCTCAGTTTTCGCTCACTGGACAGACACCGAGAGCCCAGGGCATCCAGGCCCAGGCCACAGAGCTGGCTCCGTGTGGCTCTGGACTGTCCTGGACTGGGGTCAGCAGGCTGGCCTCCCTCACTCTGGATCCCAGAATGAGGCCTTTCCCCTCCTTGGGCCTCAGGTTCCCCATCTTTTCTACAAGGAGGTGCTACAAGGGCCCTGGCCACTGAGAGCCCTCTCAGTTCTCTGAGACCTTCCATGCAGGTGGATATGTGGAGCCAGAGTGGGGAACCCACAGGGGTGTTCACAGGGCCAGATGGAAGGACCCAAGGGGCACTGTCACAGGACAGGGCACGGGAATGCCCACGCTCACCTCTGCTTGTTGTTGACACCCCTGAAATGGATAGGAAGGGAATAAAAAGGTTTGCCCCCCCACCCTCCGGGGTGGAGTCTGAAGTCTAAAAGGGAGAAGATGAAAGCCCTCTGTGGAGCAGGGAGCCATGGACCACACTGGGGGCCACGGACCACACGGGGCCACGGGCCACACAGGGAGCCACGGACCACACGGGGGGCCACGGCCCAAGCCACCCGGCAGCAGGGTCAGACCTCAAATGAACCTGTAGGAAGAGTGGTCAGAATCCAGTGCCCTGTGTCCCCACCATAGGTGCACTCTCAGGGACAAACAAGACTCCAAAGCTGGAGGACCACAGAGAACTTAAGAGGGACCAGGGACAGCCCAGCCCTTCCCCCACACAGCTCTCAAAGCTGGAGCCAGGCTTGGAAACTGGGGGCCAGGAGAACCAGGAGGAAACCCTACAGATGCTGGCATCAGAGGGTCCCCAAAGACACTGCCACGCATGTGCCTGCGTGCCCGTGTGCACACACGGCTTACCAGCAGGTCTCTGAGGAAGACCCCCATCTGAAAACAGAGGCAGAGGCTGAATCAAAGGAGAGGAAGGATGCAGGAGAAAACAGGGCTGACACAGGGGTGAAATTTTTAATATAAAATGAACGCCCTCGGTGAGGTAAGAGAAGATGCCCCCGTCCAAGAAATGTTAGCAGGATAATCTTAAGCAAGAGATGAAAACATAGCAAGATCTCAGGGCTGGGGGTATAGCTCAGTGGCATAAGCGCTTGCCTGGCAAACACAAGGTCCTGAGTTGGATCCCTGGTACCGGAAAAAAAAAAAAAAAACATAGCAAGATCTTTTTAAAATTTGGCCAACACATAGGAAGATGAGCTGGTGGAAATCTCCAAATTTTAAAAAATAATAAAATTTTTAAAAAAACAAAACGAAACAAATGGCCAGGTTGAGTAACAGGTGAGAAAATCAGGGGTCTAAGGTCGGAGCCCTGCGTGTTGCAAAGTGGGTGACGGTTACATGCAGTGGAAGACAAGCCAGTGGGAAAGCGGAACTGCTTGTTTCCCCTGAGGTTCTGAGGGTCTGAGCCCGGGGGTTACCCTGGCACCAGCTCCAAAGGCAGATGATCCAACAAAGCAGCCCCTTACGTGGGTGGGGGGGCAGCCCTAATGGCATCGCGGCAGTCACCTGAGGAGAGTGAGACACGCTCCCTGCTCCCACTCACAACAGTCCCACTGAGGAGCAGCAGTATTCAGCAGGTAAAAAAAATCAGGCCATGTTGAAGCTAAATACCCACATGACTGGCAGGCAGAGCCATGGGAATTTGAGCCCACACCCGTCTGAACCTGGAGCCCTAGATTTCCCCGCCTGTCACCAGCAGCTGGACATTAAATGGTTTCTGCTGCTTTATTAAACATTCCTCAAGAAGGAGGAGAGCACTACCTTATCGCTGAGGCCTCCCAGTGTGTCTCCTGGGATGCACACGCTCTGAGGTCCGGCCGGAGTAACCGACGCCTGGGTGAGGCCTTGTGCTGATGTACACTCAGCACTTGCAGAATGGAGGGGCGAGCGCCGTGGGCACGGGCTCCTCTGTAACAAGTGAGGACACTGGCAGAAGTTGTCAAAATCAGCTTTTCAGAGTTCTGAAAATTAACCAAAGCTGCCAACCACGCAAGGGGGACACAATCAAGGAGCCGGCAGAGCGCTGCAGCCTGTTGCCTTGCTCGCCCTGTTCCCATCCTCTCCTCTCCAGCCCTTTCGCCGCCTGAAGACCAGCAGACTCAGAACTACACGGGCTGCGGAATCCGGCACCCTAGCAGCTGCTGGGAACCGGGCGTGTTTGGGACAGCCTGAAAGCCCCATCCCTAAAGAACTCCCACACAGCACTACTGTGTAACATCACACTTCCCCAAGGGGCCAGCAACAGGCTAGCCAGAAGGCCTCTATTTTAAAAAATCTGGCCAATGAGTTGCTCACAGGGCTGCTAGAGGATCGTGCTTGTGCTCACGGCCAGTAAAGATCTGTAAAGGACCCCATATTGATCCCTGGCTGACCCCCAAGCTCTGCGGCTGGAGAGGCGCAGGTTCTGTAGTGTGTGGGAGTGCAGAAACTATGCCCCAACATGAAACCGGAGCCCTGCAGGAGATGTCGGGGGGCTTCCCAGGTCACTACACAGAAGTAAATCTCAGCCCAGGTCTTAGCTGACCACTAAGCTAACCAAGCAAAGGCTTGAGTGGCCACACAAGATACCCAGTGGTTTTTTTTTTTTTTTTAATGATACACGCAGTGAAATGGAAGAGTGCAGTCCATAGACAGGGAGAAGAACAGCCAAGAGAAACCGTCCCTGAGGAAACCCAGATGTTGGACTCCCTTAATGATGCTTTTAAATCAACTTTTAGAAACATGTTCCAAGAACTTAATGAAAATGTATCTAAAGAATCACAAGAAATTATGAGAATGATGCTCTAGCAATTAGAGGTTATCAATCAAGAGGTATGACTGAAAAAAAGGATCAAACTCTCAAGCTGAAAAGTAAAATACCTGTAACGGAATTTCACTAGAGGGTCTTGATGGCAGTTTCAAGCTGGAAGAACAATAAACAAACTTCAAGATAGATCACTGAGATGCTCCAATCTAAAGAAGAGAAAGCAGAAAAATGGAGATGAGACAAACGAAGACGCCTCAGCTGCCTGGGGGACACCATCAGCCACGCTAACATATGCACGACGGGAGCCACAGAGGGAGACAGAAAGAACAGACAGAAGACTTTGAAACAGTGGTCAAAACAGTCCCAGATTAATGGAAAACATTCATCTACACACCCAAGAAGCTCAAACAACGCCAAGCAAGACAAACTCAGAGGTTCTCACCTCCACACATCATCACCAAAGTCAAGTAGAAAGAGAAAAGTAAACATACACAGATAAGTTACCATAAGACCAAAGGCTCATTTCTCCTCAGGAAACATGAAAACAAGAAGACAGTGGAACTGCTGGGGGAAAAAAAAGGTGTTTAGTCAAGAATTTTATGTGGTGTATTCACAAATACAGTTACTGTCCACATTTTAAAAAATCTATTACAATAAAAGACACATTGCCATTAATTTCCCCTGCAAATACTCCCCTCTTGTTTCAGACACACTCTTCCCATCATTCTAGCCACTTTCTGCAGCAGCTCTGGAGTCCTCTTTCCTGAGTTGTGTTCTCACTGCTGCCTTGATGTGCTGACCAATTAACAATGTTTACCTTCCACGATCATTCTGACTTTGGAGAGGAGCCAGAAGTTGCATGGTACTAGATCTGGTGCACAAGGCGGGTGCAGACACAGTGCCATGCTTTTCACGAGCCCGCCTTTCCACCGGACAGTGCTCAGCAGCATCCTTCACTCTATTTTTTATCATGCCACGTAAAGACGATCACGAAAGAGCACTTCCAGAACTGCTCCGGAAAGCAGTAAGAACAATGAGATGTGCTCAAAGCAAAGAGTTTTTTAAAGGGAGATTAATGGCAATGTATCTTTTACTGCAATATGATTGTATTTAAATATTTACTGTATATTTTGATTACATTTCATATATCCGTCCTTAAAATGGAGATTTGTTTCATTTATATGACTAGTTTATCTTAGTTCATTGAAAATTTTGTGTTATCTGTGCTTTTTTTTTTTTTTTTGTGCAGTACTGGGGATGGAACTCAGGGCCCTGCGCTTGCTAGGCAGGCGCTTATTCCACTGAGCTATATCCCCAGCCCCTGTGCTTTTCTTATAAAAATCTTTGATGTCTTATACTCTGAGTACCTACTTTGAAGATAACAATATACAACATATTAACTTTTGTTATTCTTTTATTACTTTGTTACATAATTTTATTTTGTTTTTCATCAAATAAAAATTTAGAAAGGAGAGGAGAAAGTTTAAGTCATCCCCAGATTAATCCAATCTGAGAGCATCTAACACTAGCAGACACTCTCTATAGAGAACAATAAAAGGGAATCTTTCAAGCTGGAAAAGGCACTGGACAGAAACCCAAATCCACAGGAAGAAACAGAGCAGCCAGGAAGGTGGCTACCTAGGCAAATATATAGTTCAGTAGCAAATGTATTTCTGTTTGCAACTGTTTTGTTATCCTATCTGGTTTAAAAGACAAGAACATAAAGAAATACCTATAAAACTGTGTTGAAAGCTTACAGGGAACAAAGATGCAATTTGTATGATGATAATAGCACAAAGGAGATGGAAAGGAATGGAACTCCGTGTTAAAGGAGAGCTTCTGTATATTAATGAAATTAAGTTGCAATTAATTCAAAGAAGACTGTAATAGGGTAAGAAGGTTAATTATAATCCCCAGAGTAACCATGAAGAAATGCCTTTAAATACAGTTTTTAAAAATCACAGTATAGGAGCCTGGGATTTAGCTCAGTAGCACAGCACCTGCCTGCCAAGTGTGAGGCTCCGAGTTCGATTTCTAGTATCCTCCAAAAAATCACAGTATATTCCCCTCCTTATCTGTAGAGGATATACTGCAAGACCCCCAGTGGGTGCCTAAAGGGAGGGATAGCACCAAGCCCTATGTAAACTACATCTTTAAGTAAATGTACCTACAATAAAGTTTAGGTTAGAAATTAGGCATAGTAATAGATTAAAAATAGTACCTAAAAAAATAGAACATTTGTAACAGTATACTACAATGAATGGCATGTAAATGTGCGCTCTCTCTCTCTCTCTCTCTCTCTCTCTCTCTCTCTCTCTCTCTCTCTCTCTCTCTCTCCCTCCTATTCTGCTATCCTCAGCCTCCTTTTTCTTGCCGTGGTACACAGCCTATGTGATAGGATGAAGGAAAGTGAACAGCAAAGGCTCTAGGATGTGTCCATAATATAGCAGAAGCACCTGAGCCACAGGACTCTTCTTTTTGACCACAGGTACCTGAAATCTTGGAAAATGAGACCATGGCAAAGGGATGGGGAAGACCACCGTAAAATGATTAATTAGAAAATACCTTGGTAACCTGAAAGAAGGCATAAATAGAATAGAGGGACAAAAAGACACACTACACATAGAAAACAAAGAGCAAAACGACAGTTGCAGATCCCACCCTATCAGTAATTATATTAAACATAGAAGGCTTAAACACTCAGATCAAAAGGCAAAGATTAGAAGAACGGAGATTTTCAAACCCAATGATATAATGTTCATAGGAGGCACACTTTAGATCTAAAGAAACAAGTAGGTTGAAAGTAGAAAGGACAGTAACCATAAAAGAGTTGAAATGGTCACACCAGTATCAGACAATACAGAGCTCAAAACAAAAATACCACAGAGAAAAAAAAGGGCATTTTACAAAGAGAAAAATGCAAGCACCAAACGATTTCACTGGTAATTTGAAACAAACATTTCAAGAAAACTTGACACCAGTCTTGGCAAATTTTCCCAAGATATGGAAGTGGAAGAAATACTTTCCAGCTTGCTCTATAGGCAAGGTTTTGATAACAAAATCAAAAACATGCCAAGAAAACTACTGGCCTATGTTCCTTCCAAATACAGATGCAAAATCCTCAGTAAAATGCCAGCACATCAAATCCAGCAGCACATACTAAGGATTATACAATGAGATTTGTCCTGGAGATCTACACTGATTCAACACACATCAATCCCCAATGTAATATGCCATAAAATAAGACAGAAAGCCCATGTGATTATCTCAATAGACACCAAAAGGGCTTTGACATAATCCAATGCACTTTCGTGGAAAACAAAACAAAGCAAAACACTTAACAAACTGAGTAAAGAACAGAACAACGTAAAGAGGTTCTTCACTTGGTGATGAGTATCTGTGAAAGTCCAGCTAGTGGTGAAAAACCAAAGGTTTCCTGCCAAGATCAGGAGCAGGAGCCGGATGTCCACTCTCACCACTTCCACTCAACAGGGCCCCTGAGGCTCTGGCAATTAAGCAAGAAAATGAAATGACAGCTCCAGACTGGAGAGAAAGGACAGCTGTCCCTACTAACAGAGTATGATCTTGCGGTCACAAGTCAAGGACACTCACAGCCTCCACAGGCCACAACAGGTAAGCAAGGGCTCCCCAGCCTCCTCTCAGCATGGCCTCCCGAGGGAGCTCAGCCCTGAGGACAGGGCTGATTTCAGCTGTGTGGCCTCCAGACCTGCAAAATAGTAGATTCCTATGGTTTCAAAGCCATCCATTTATGGCTTTAAAAGGGAGGAGTTTCTGACCTCTGCTATCCCTGGATGAGTCTACAGGGCATTATGCTGAGTGAAATGAGGTGGTCAGGAAAGGGCAGGTACCATCTGATTCCTCCTGTAGAAGATCCCAAGAGTAGTCAAATTCAGAGAGACAGGACGTAGGAAAAGGTTTCCTGCGCTGGGAGCAGGGGAGGGAGTTCGTGTTGAATGGGTACCATGATTTAGTTTAGGAAGAGGGAAGGGATTGGATGTGGTCTCTAAAACAGAATGTTCAAAGGGGCTGAAGACATAACTCAGTGAAACAACACTGTCTGCAATGTCCAGTACCATCAACGGAAGTACTGGTCACGGCCAGTGGTGACAGGAGCACAGGACTGTGAATGTACTGAAAGGTTAAAACAGTAAGTGTCATGTATATTTATCTCTATTTGCCTTAAAAGAGAATCTGAGAAGCCTGGATCCCAGAAAATCAGCCACGTGAGCAGGTAGAACAGTCACGCTCAGAGCTCTTATGGTCCCGGAGATGACATTTTGAGAACCCCAGAACCCTAGAGGCCCACTGCTCTCACCTTGGAAACAAACAGTTGTACAGTCTGGGAAGTCAATGAGGTTTAGAGGTGGAAAAACCCCAAGAGGACACCCAGGGTCTCAGCCCACCCCAGTGCTGCCGTCAAGGTCTCATGAGAGGCCTCAGACCAGAAGGCCAACCCTGACACCACCTTGCTGCCAGGAACCCCACGAGGGTTTCAGACAGCCCATGAGAAAGGGGAACAAAATCCAACCCAAAGCAATGTTCTTTGCAGTACCAACTGAAATAAGTACGTGAAGGCTATTAAGACTAAAAAAGTTCTGTTTTTTTAATACATCTATTTCTTAGGAAGGCCAAGCTTCCAAAGGCTGAAGGAGCACTTTGGACATTAGAATTCTCTAAAATAAGTCTTCTTGCCCCCTCTGTTTGTTCAAGCCATGGTCATTCATTCCGCAGTCATTTCTTGACCCTCATAGGCACCCACTGGAAGGACTGGTGGACACGGGTCCCATCACAGTCCTGCCCCAAAGAGCAGCCAGAGGGAGGAAACAATGCACAATATTTGACAGTAGCCTAGAAGCCCAGGGTGGACAAAGAGGTACTGTGGAGCCAACCTGGCAGGGACCCTAGGGTCACACCCAGAAGCTCTGGCCACCAGGTTAAGTCTGGACTCGCCGGGGACACAGCAGGGAGGGAGGGAGGATGCACGGTTGGATCAATGGACATGAAACATCTTTCCAGTTCCCCAATCTGACAAATATTAGTTTGCAAAGTGACTATTTTGAGAGGTTGGATGTTACCAAAGAAAGCCTCGCTCTGTCAGCTCGACGCAGCGCCTTCAGTGTCGGGGCTGTCAAACCAGCCCAGAATTAGCTCCGCACGCCCCGCGTGCTCGCCAGCCTTCACTCGCACCGTGCTCACTCCCAAAGGTGTGAAATTCTTCCTCAGAGAAATCAAAGAAGCAAACCTGTACACTTAAAATATCCGCTTTTCTTTGAAAACACAGTTCAGAGAACTAAATCTTGACTTTTAAATGCCTGATTTAACAAAATTGGAGGCACCCTTGGACAAGCTAAACAGCAGTAATTAAAGCTACCATCAACAGAGCATCAACTCTGTGCCAGGCACTTTGGGTGGGAGCATAAAGTACCCACCATGGCAACCACTGCATTGCTGAGATGCACACCCATGCCAGGCCCCACACTGAGCCCACCTGCTGTCTCACTGACCCTTCCTAATAACAGCCCCCTTTACAGAGGGAGAAACCGCGGCTCGGTGGCTGGGAAGAGTGGGGTGAGGGTCCCAGATCCACCACTCAAACAGGACCCCAGCAGCACGTCTCTGGCAGCCCGACAGAGCAGGTGTGTTACCTGATCTCGGGGATGAAAAGCCTGAGACACAGCGGTCTGCCCAGGAAGCACACGGCCTGGCACACAGGCAGCACTGGTGAGGGCACCTGCGTGGTCTTTTCCCTCCTTTCTGCTCTCTCTTCTCAGGAAGGAAACCAGCCCAGGACCATGCCCATGGCCACATCCCAGGACCCTCTGAAACCAAGACTCCTCCTGTGACTTAGGGAGATCCCAAAGGACACTGAGCCAGAGTAGGAGGGAGCTCCACTGTCCACCTGGGACTATTCTCAGACACCTGTCAACAAGGCTTCCAAGCAGCTGAAGATTTAGTCCCTCCTGGTTCTATCAAGGCCTGCACCCATGTACCTCTCCCCACAGCAAGGGCTGGCCCCCCAGGAACACTCCCAGCTCCACAAACCGCCCGCTAGGTCTTCCTGACCCAACTTCCTTTGCTTTACCCTTTGAGGCTTCAGTACTTCCCATCCCTGCCTCCTTCCCACAGTGCCCACAATCCCAGCTGCAGCTCTGGAATGCACCATGTTCGGGAGAGATGGAAACATGGAGGGTTTCCTTTGTACCTGCCCTGAGGTTCCCCATCAACCTGCAGCCTCTAGTTCAGCCCTGGGAGAAGTGTTCCATTGTTTTTACCCTCTGTAAATGCAAAATCGGAGGTCCCGGAAGGTGAAGTTAGCTTCCCGAGCTTGGGCACGCAGGAAGCAGGGTGGCCCAGCTGTAATTTCAGTCCAAGGTCTGGGCCGTCTGTTTGTACTGCCTGTTTGTGACACGCGGGCAGATGCTGTCTAGCGGTGTGGGGCGGGGGGGGGGAAGCTCCAGGGCATGGGGATGGACCCAAGCCAAGGATGAAGGGAGACAGGTCCAGACCTGCGAGGGGACACACAGCGCCCACGCTGGGACCAGAGCTTTGGGAGACAGAGCGAACAGGCTCCTTCATTTAAGCAGAAACAGTGCCGAGAGCCTGCTGGCGCCTGCCGCTGTCCGTGGTGCTGGAGACGCGGCCGTGGACAACTTCAGGAAAAACACATGCCCTCATCAGTAAAGTAGGATCCAAGATCCAGGCTGTTTGTTCCAAAAGAGAAGCGAGGGGAAAAAAACCTGCACGAGCCTGCAAACTGTGAAGTGCTGTCACGAGGAGGTCACTGTTAAGCTCCTGTATGACTAAAATAAGAGACCTTGTAGCAAAACATGCTTTTCAAATATGAAATACAGGAGGCTGGAAATTCTCTATCCATCAGCAACTTAAACATGACTGGATTTGGTTGGCCTCGGTGCTACAAGACATTATTCCTTCACACAAATGTCACAACCACTGGAAAACAAGGACTTGCTTATACAAAGGGCTGGGATGTTGCCAATACACAAGGAGTAACTCCCACATAAAAAGGCCGTTTGGATATTTTTTTAAAAAACTGTAACAGTTCTAAGAAGAACACAGACCTCAGGTTAGAATCCTGACTCTGCTTTTATAGCTGTGTGATCTTGGGTAAGCTTCTTCCCTCTCCAAATGCCATTTCCTTATCTGTAAAGAGAGTAAAAGCAGAATTCTACCTGCGTTGTCCAACCACAGAGCCCTAATCTCTCTGTGGCTATTTAATTCCAAATTAACTGCAATGTAAAATACAGAAGTTGCTTTCTCAGGCCCACTGATCATATTTCAAGTGCTCACTACCCAGTGAGGCTGGGGACTACCACATTAGCACCAGCACAAAGCATTTCTACCATCTCAGAAAGCAAAGTGCCAATTAGGGCCTTGCTACTTAAAAGTCTGGTCCCTGAAAAAGCCCTTGAAAGAATAAAACCAGCATTTTCCAGGAGCCTGTTAGAAATGCAGAATCCCAAGCCTGCGAGACACCTGCCTAATTGGGATCTGCATTTAACAACATCTCCCTGCTCTGGGATCTTCACACACTGAAGTCTGAGAAGCGGAGAAGGGAGAGTTCAGCAGAGACCAGTGGGGCGAAGACCCAGGAGCAAGGGCAGCTCTGTGCTCACAACAGTGACAGCCAGCACCTGCCCACCTCTCCTGGCGGTGGTTGTATTATCCACACTGAAGTGGCCACACACCTTCCAAAGCTTGTGCTGGGTCCAGGGGCAGGAGATGGGCAAGGGGAGAAAGGCAAGATGGGAAAATGTGGAATCCTTCAAGCATCTCTGAACTTTCCATGCACTCAGGGACAGAAGATTTTAATTCTGTTCTGGCTAGGATTTTCTGGCTCGTGGATTATTCCTGTTCTGGAATAAAATCCAACATGAGGATGACATTTAAAAAAAAAAAACCACAGGCTTATTCCATATCCAAACACATCTCTGTGTTTGTGAAGGAAAAAAAGCATACCAGCAAGGAAATGCTGCTTCGCCCAGACTTGGGTCCACAGACGACCAGGCAGCTAAGTCTCCCAATGGATCTCTGGGCTTGAACGAGACTCACAAATGCAGAAAACTTGGACATGAGGACAGGGCTCGCCTGGGAAACACATGTCTGGAACACACCACGTCACATCCACAGAACCACAGCCTGGGAGGAAGGTGGCGGTGTCGCCTGCCCCTGGCCCAGCACCTGGCAAGCAGGTGAGCTGCGAATTAAACCCAGCTGGCCACAGCTGCCACTTGACCTGCTCTGTTGCATCACACCGTGGCATGTTCTTGTTTCTGTGTCTCTCGAGTGGGAGTCCTGCGAGTTTGCTGCCACCATGGCCCAGCATCCAACGCAGGGTGGAGAACAGCACAGGGGTGTGACGGGTGAGGCCTGCCCCAAGTCCACGGCCAGAGGGAGCTCTAGCCCCGGGGCCTGTACAGCCTGCCCCCTACAGCTGTGCCTACCCTCCACATGGCCAAACTCTGCTGAACTAATCCCCAAGTCCACCTAGGTGCCACCTCCTGCACCCAATCTCAGCTCCCACCCGGCCTCTTCTGCCCAGCGCTCCTGCAGACGGCCTACCACACTCCGCCCATGTGCCTCTTTGCCATCCTGACCTACGCCAACACTGCCGGCTCACGGCACCCCCAGAGGTGGGCACAGCTGGCTGCCTCTCCCGGGTCTCTGCTGAGAGTTCGCCCTGCCCCACCATTCCTCGCCGTCTGTGCTGACCCCTGTCACATTACGCAGAGCTCTGTGGCCTGTCTTCTATGGCCCACGGCTGTACCCAGGACCGGCACACATAAGTCCTCAGAAGCCTCCGCTGAGTGAATCGCAAATACTGATGCTGGCTACCTCGGGGAAGGGTCCCGCACAGGTAGGAAACGCAAAGGGGTGAATAAGAGGATGTGAGGGGGAACAGGCTCGAACATTCCGGGGTCCTTCTGGGAGGAGTGGGGATGTTGATTGGCTTTAGACTATAAGTCAGATATGCACATTAAAAATTTATGAGTTAACTACTAAATGAATTGAAGAAGAAAGTAGAATTTCCAAACCAGTAGAGGGGAAAAAAACAAACTTCAATCAATCCACAAGAAAGCAGGGGTGAAGGGAGAGAAAGCACCAAATGAATGACAGAAATGGATGTGCTTTATGTACCAGAGGCTCTAAACAAATATTTGTTGTGATTATTCAAATATAAAAACCTTCGCTAAGGTCCTCCTGCAGAGAAAGGACACAGGGCTGGTCCCTGAGGTTACTCACAGTTGAATGAGAAAGGGCATTGGACACAAGGCCTGTCCTGAGGG
The DNA here is from genome assembly GCA_004027595.1 of Dinomys branickii. Classification (NCBI taxonomy): domain Eukaryota; kingdom Metazoa; phylum Chordata; class Mammalia; order Rodentia; family Dinomyidae; genus Dinomys; species Dinomys branickii. The sequence continues at coordinate 32,969 of PVLD010006755.1, forward strand.
ACAGACCAATCAGAGGTGCCAGCCCATCTCCCAGCCATCACAACCAGTGGCCCAGAGCATTTCCCTTCTTACTTTGGCCCCTAGGAAACTCAGGTTCCAGTTTCCCACAGACAGAGCCCATGTAGCCCTTGGTGTTGATATTCTGGACTCTCTCTCCAAACAGCTCTAATTTATTTTTTTTAACCCATCATCAATATGCTACCAGTTTACTATCTTGTCTTTATAAACCATCTCACACTCCAAAAGCAAGCAAAAAGAACCCAAACAGATAACAGTATACACAAAATAAAACCAGGCCCCCCCCCAAAAAAAACTTCCAGAGATCTCAGGGTCTTTCAGAGAAATGCAACTCTGCCTTATTTAAATATTCTTTTTTGAAATTTTCTTTTAAACTTAAGGCAGATATATTTTGGATGAGAGTCTTTAAAAAAGGAAAAGAAAAAGCACCACTATAGAACATGTTTGAAACACACACACACACACACACACACACACACACACACACACACAGTCACACTCGCCGCTGAATCTCATTTCATTTCCAAAGCCATCCTGTTGTAAATAGATAACTAGCGCTTCAGCACACCTTTCCCAGGTTTCGGCATTACCATAAAAACACCATAATTAGGCCTGGCCAAAATTGCCTGACTACAACTTAGAATTCCAGATCTTTTTTCATCTTGATTAGAAGTTAATTTCCCCCCTTTTAGCCCCTAAAACACACTTTGGCTTTGCAAGCAATCTTTTTGAAATAAAGGATATGGATAAAAATTTTTAAACAAATACCAAGCCTCTGTTTCACCATTTTTTTTCTGGCTGATCACGGCTCTTGTCCCTGTGTCCTACACACCAGCCGCCGTGGCTACGTAGGACCAGACTCCGCCTCCCCAGCCAGCTTTCTGAGGGAGGGTTCCAGAAACAACAGGGGGCCCAGTGTTACAAAGACAACAAAACTTAAATATTCAATCTCAAGTCTTTGCAGGAATAGTAATGCGTTTCTCAGTGTCTCAATAGGGCACTGTATCCAGTGGATGAACCAGAATCCAATTAGGTCTACTGCACACTGTCAGTGAAAATTATTGTTAGTACTCAAAAAAAAAGTTTTTTTTTAACTGAAGTGACCACAACACAGATTGGTCTTTCCTCCACCCCTGAACAAATTCTTTGCTGGATGGCTACCTTGTTGCAAGAAGTGCACTATCCCTTCACCCCACCCCTCCTGCCAAGGAGAATCCTAACAATGTCACCTCCAGACCATAGCCGACTCCCGCTGCCCTGTCCCTCAGCCACTTCCATGACCAGCTGGGTCACCCTGGCTTCTCACCAACACCCGCAGCAGCCTCCTGCCTGTCCAAACCCTGAGTTGGTCCCTTTCCCTGCACGGCCTCTAACACTGGGAGTAAACTCCTCCCCAGCAGGCCTTGACAGTGCAGCCTGGCCTTCTCCCTCCCTCGCGGGCTCGCTGGGCTCAGCCTTCCCTGGGCGCCAGGTCCTGCCCTCCAACAGGACGTCACTGGCCACCACCTTCCCTGGGCACCAGGTCCTGCCTTCCAGCGGGCCGTCACTGGCCACCACCTTGTATGAGCAAACTCCCAGCCCCCACCCCAGGCATGGATCTGATTCACAGGTCACTCAGCTGAAATGATCCAGCCTGCTTACTTGGGTTACACTTTCCTATCTGTCTGCTGGGTCCTCGGGCCCCAAGGACAAGGCCACCTCTGCATCACACTCGCCGAATCTTCGACACCACACCAGTGAACACAGCTGCCCCCAAGACACGTGTTGACTGGCTGCAGTGCTGTCCTCACCGCTGGCAGGAGAGACAGACACTTTGCCAACTGTGCTGCCAGCTCTGAGGTGGTCGGGCAAGTAGATCTACCTGGTGGCCGCCCTGGGTGGTCCTGAGCCCAGCCCAAGTGCCAGGAAGGAGCTGAGCTTACACGGGGTCTCCTCAGAGTGAAACAGACACTCAGGAGAAGAGGGGTCTCCTGGCCAGTGGCGGCCAAAGGCAAAAGCACCCTCAGGGTCTAGACTTCAAGGGCTCCATGCTCTAACCCCAGTCAGCAGAGGCCTCTCTCACAGGCTGCACCTGCCTGGCCAAGCCACTGACCTCAGTGACCAAGGAGCTGTGGTCATTTCCAGGAAAATCCCTGTCCCTCCCCACCCCAAGCCCACACAGGACAGGACTACAATGCTCCACCACCCCGGAGGCCAGCTGGGGACTCTGGTTTTGCTGGGGTGCACCCCAAGCCAGTCACAGGTCCCGACTCCAGGGCCTGAGTAAATTGAGGGTATGAGCTGCAGCCGCAGACGTGTGACAGTCTCACGGAGCACCAGCCACACCAGCAAAAGGGACAGAGGGGCAACATTGGACCCCGGCCCTACACAAACACTGATAAGAAGCATGTGATGGTTTAGATGGAGAATGTCCCCGAGAAGTCTCATGTGCCCACAGGTAGGGCTTTGGAAGGATGACAGGATCACTGCGAATTCATCCATTGGGGAGTTGGTGGCTCAATGTGTTACTGGGAGGAGGGCCCAGGTCACTGGAAGAGCATGTTCTTATTCTTACCCCTGGCTCCTCCTTCTTCTTCTCCCTCTACTTCCTGGCTTCCATGGGTGAGCAGCGGTCTTCTGCCCGGGTGCGTCCGCCACGCTGGCTCTTCCTTCGAGCCAGCAGCCATGGACTGGATGCTCCGGAACCATGAGCCAAAACTCACCCCTCCAGGTGACTAATAAAAGCACTAAGAGCTAAGGACAGCGCTCCTGTCTGGGTGGGGCGGTAGGAAAGACAATAACAACAAGGGAAGGAGGTCCAAGCAGAGCTTTCCACACAGCGGGGGACAGAGTGGCGTGGGAGACAAGCTTGGCGCCCCCCAGCCTGGGGGGACGGGGACCCTCAGGATGGGGAGGAGAGGCTGTACGGACGCTCAAGCTCTAGCTGCTGCACCAAAACCATTCCCCATCCCCAGTGGTCTTCATTCCCCTGAGCTGCATGGATCCTTCACCCCACCTGGGCCCCAGCAGGGTTTTTGTAAAGAAGCACAATGTGGGCCCTCAGCCCCGATACAGCGACAAAGAACCACAGCAGCCGCCTTGGAGAATTCTCATCTCCCTTTCTTTCCCTTCCTCCCTCGCAGATTTTAATTAAGGGTTTACTTGCAAAAGACCTAGCTCTATTTAACTAAATCCTTGGACCTCTTTTATATTGTTATATGTATATACATATATATATCTCGCTCTATGCCAGGGCGCCAGGAAAAAGTTAATTATAACTTCTAAATACTCCATTAAGGGCCGTCCCCTTCCTCCCTGCCTGACTGCTCGGGTAGCGCCGCTTAATTAACTGGTTCATCATGCGCCTCGCGGGCCTTGCCCTGCTTCACTCTACACACCCCGAAGGCGTCCCTCCAGCACCGTGCTACCCGCAGCAACCCTGCCCTCAGGGCTGCACAGGACCCCGGCAGGAGAAAGCGGAGCCCGGCAGGCCGGCTCAGGCCAGGGCCGGGGCAAATTGACAGGGGATTAGGTAAGCAGAGGGGACAGCCTGCTGGGGGACAGACACAGCAGCAGGGTCAGAGCAGCACAAGTAGCAGGCATCAGCCCCTGAGGGGAGCGGGGGAGAGGGGTGTGGAGCCCTGGTCGGGAGAGCCCCTCTGGGGGGTCAGTGTGGGACAAGGGGACCTGAAATCCTGGTGGACCCTGAGGAGGAGGTGCCTGGGGGAAGCACTGGCTGTGGAGAGAGATGTGGACATTCTGCAGGCTTGGGCAGGAGCTAGAGCTCAGGGTCCCAGTGGTTAAGAAGCCTGAGAATGGGCCTTGCCAAGAGTCCCTCAGGGGAGGGAGTTTGGGCCTAGGGAAGCTGGGGAGGAGGAACCCACAAGGCAGAAGCCCGGGGACCCAGCCCCCTAGGGCTCTGGGCCATCACTACTGGTGGCAGAGGTGGCGGGTGGGGAACCAGGCTGGCACCCGCCAGTCACACACATGGAGCGTTGTGTCATCGTGCAAATCCCAACTCTCAGGCTGACAACCTCGCAGGCCTGACTGTCACTCAGACGGAAGCAGAAGCCAGCCCAGTGTCCTCACGTCAGAGAGGAGGATGGGCTGCTGCCTGAGTGGGACAGCCACCGAGTTGCTGACCGTGGAGAAGCTGGGACTTCCGGCAAGTTCTCAGCCCTCCCTCGGCTCTTTAGAGCTGAAGAACACACTCATAACCATCTCTGAGCTGCTTACTGGGCCAGCTACAAATCAAGCTGGTGTTTCAATGTCCTGAATATATCTGCGATATTAACAGCCAAGAGGACAGAGGGTCTGTACAGAGGGGCACTGTCATGGAACCCAGCCCCCTCCAGGGACCCGGACAGGCAAAGTGCAGGCACTGCTCAGCCACGCTTAAGGCAGGGCTTGGGACAGCGAGCCAGGCAGCCCCACCCGTGGCCCTCGTCAGTGTCCCGAAGCTTGGAGGTGCCCTGGAAAGTGCTCTTAAATGCTTTCCTAGAGGGGACCGGCACAATGGGCAGGGTGGGGCGAAGCGGGGCTGGCTGGGTTTCCTACCCATCCTTCCCAGGGGCAGGGCCTGGGACGCAGGGAGAGCTTCAGAGCAGCAGCCCATGCCCCACAACCAAGCCGGGGCCCAGCACCGCCCCAGGTCCTGCCGGGGACCCCACACCGGGTGCCAGGGAGGCCAAGGTCTCCTCCACTTGAGCCCGCGGCGCTGAGAGAAATCAGTGAGATGTGGAAAGTTGCAGAGCACATGGTGCCCTCACCCGAGAGACCCAAAGTACAGATGAGGAGTAAAGTGAAGGCAAGAGGGAGGGTCAGGGAGGCGGACCGCTGGGGACAGGGACCAGGGAAAGAGGAGAGGCAGATGGGGGAAGGGGATTGGAAACCATCAAGACCCGACACAGGTAAGTCCCAGTCCCCCAAATGAATGCAAGCTTTATGCATGGCAAATACCAATAAAAAAGAACAATGACTTTTGTCTTTTTTTTTTTTTTTTTGACACTACCAGAACAACACACATTCCCTTTAGGAAACCAGGGAACAGAGGGAGGAACCATAAAACAGAAAATAATTGCCCATGCGCACCACCACCCCTCCCCCCCCACCACCGCAAGCCCAGACAGTAATTCCAAAACATTCTGCAGCCTCAGCCCTGGCTGCCTTCATGCTGTGTGGTCCAGAGTAGCTTTGGAACCCTAACCCCCTGCAGCCCCTCCCACAGCTGCCCCAACCCTGGTGGTCAACCTCACCTCCCGCACCTGGTCCTCCGGACCAACCACCCAGCTAAACCAGGCCTCCTCTATCACACCTGGCGTCCTTCCCTGGCAGACACCTGTCAGTCTCTCCGAGGGCACTTGTTATTTTTTCCCATACTGGTGATTGAACACAGCCTATGCACTGAGCTTTTAATTTTTGTTTTATTTTGAGGCAGGATTTCACTAGCTCCCTAAGTTGCCCATGCTAGGATGGAACTTGCAACCCTCCTGCCTCAGCCTACTCCCACCAAGGGGGGCCTCATCTTGAAAATGCCAGTTCAAGGAGCACTAATAAACACTTGCACAGCACTTCACAGTTTACAAAACTTGACTTTTCCTCCCGTCCCTAGAGGAAATAAGCAATTGGCAACATAAGGGAAGCCCGGCAGCTTGTATTTACAACAAGGCCACAGAGATCGAGAGAAGTCATGTAGCTGCCACAGCCACCCACACAGGAAACAGATCTAGGGGGCCCACGTCCAAGTAGCAGAGGCTGCACCTCAGCAGAGAGGTTTCACCCTAAGCATAAGAGAGGCAACCACTGAGAGAAGATGGCAAGAGCTCGTAGGCCCTACTGCCTGGGTCTGAATCCCAGCTCTGCTCCCAGTTAGCTGTGTGACCTTGGGCAGGTTTCTTCACTCCTCTGAGCCTGGGTGTTCTACCTGAAAAGTGGAGAAGCAACAGCTCTGCCTCATCCATCATCAGAGAATTAAATGAGTTAGTAACACACAAGGGCACAAAACAGCACCTGGCACATCCTAGCGCCACATACAAGGTCGATGACCTAACCATGCACAGCCCACATCTCAGCCACGACCACTGAGCCTGGGAGACCAGACCCACTGGCCCGGGAAGGTGAGTCGCTAATGGACTTCCACTGCACTGCTGTTTCTGCTCTGACTCGCGAGCAAATTCCTGGCCTCTCCCTCAAACGACAGAGGTCAGCTCCCCTTCGCTAGAGCCACCTCCACCAGAGGCACAGCCCTGACACCCACAAACCTGCAAGGCAGCAGAAAAAAGACCTGAGAGGGGGCTGAGGAGGCGCTGTTAGTGAAAGGAGGATGTCCCGTGAATTTGCCCTGTCCGCACGTAATGACGCAGGCCAATGTACACAACTGGCCACCATGTGCAGAATGAAGCACCTCCTCCCCAAGTCACAGCTGCTGCTGAGCGGCAAGAAGAGATTGTTCTAAAACGTCCATCCCACGTGCTGGCCCTGCCAGACCGCAGCTCTCCTGGTCCCCTCACCAGAGTCACGGTCAGGCCGCTGTCACCTGGCACTCCCCAATCCCCTTGTTCCAGCCAGGGCGCACAATTTTGCCATCCCCAGTGCAAACTGCCACCTTCTCCATCATCTTTCTGGAGAACCCTTGGTCCCCACACACACAGCGCAGGAGTTGGGTCATGTGGTTTCTTCATTTGCTCCATTATAAAGGGAGCCCATCGTGGCTAATATTCCTCCATTCAAGGGAAATGCAAACATGAGCCCCTGCAGCCAGCTGCTGCCAACCTTGACAAGACAGAAGGAGGACAAGGTGCCTGGCACCGAACAGGTGCCCACCCACGGTGACTGTCAGTCTCTGCTCTGACCCAGCCAAGTGGGGCTCCACACCTTCTGAGACCCACAGCAGGCGATAAAGAGGCAGGCTAGGCCGAGGGTCCCTGCTAGGGGACAGTGTAGCACAGAACCACAGACAGCACAGCCAGCTGAGTCCCGCGGGAGCCCTCACCCACCTCAGCCTTTGAACACCACAGGCCCCACAAGGCCCTGGGTTAGAATTTCCCATTTGAAAAATCAGTATTAAAAGCACAGAACCTGCCAAGTGGAGAAGGCCTTGCTTGTGAGTATTTGTCTCTGCTGGCAAAGCCCAGCCTCTTGCTGCTGCAGCTACCCCGCCTTACTCCTGGTCCTCTGCTCCACAGCAGGGCCCTGGGGAGGCGAGGGGACCTGTGGCCACCATGGGGAGCGAGGGAGCTGTGTATGGAGGCAGTCAGTGCCACACCCCGTCTCCACCCCAGCAGGCCTGATCGCCAGGCTGCCCAAGGGCCATTCATCTGTCGCCCACCCCCCCACCCCAGCGGGGACACAGATACTTCACTGGGAGGTTTCTCTGGATCGCAGACAAGCATGTCTTCCCAAGGGGCACACTAGGTTTATTTCTTCCTTATTTTGGAAAAAAAGCACAAAACCTGAGGGCTGTGCTTAGAAATCATTGCCTATGGTCGGCCACTGTGTAGGACAGTGCCCTGCGGCTGAGGCCAATAGTTGCCCATGGGAGGAGCCACATCTGGCCCCCAGGGCTCCACCAGGGGCTACAGAGGCCAAGGTGTCCCCTCAAGGGGTGACTGAGCTGGTAAAAATACACACAGCCGGGCACCTGCTCTGGCCATGCCTACAGTGATTCATTCATTCACCCATAGCCCCATTCATTCATCAGTTATTGGGGCTGGGGATATAGCTCAGTGGCACAAGCACCTGCCTGGCAAGTTCAAGGTCCTGAGTTCAATTCCCGGCACCCACTAAAAAAAGCATCAATTATTTCCTGGATGCCCCCCCCTTGTGCAGGGTACTGGGCTGGACATGAGGGATAAGACAAAATGAACTAAGTCTCTATGGGGGTCACCCTAGCTTCAACATGATCTCACAGTGGAAAGCCACAGGGAGCCACTGAGGTGGGCCAGTCAGGGGCAGTATGGAGCAGGTGCAGTAACGGCCAGTAGGGTGCTGGGCAGGGCAGCAGGAAAGGCCACCGGCCAGGGACCTACCCAGCCACTCGTTGAATTTCTTCACCTCGCTTGGGAGCCCCAGCTCCGTGAAGTCCCCAGCGTGGATCAGCACGTCACCGTAGGGCATCTGGATGGGGTCTGTCCTCGAGTGGGTGTCAGACACGCAGACGAAGCGCGTGTAGCCAGGTGGCTTAGGGGCGTCGTGTGGCACCGGGTCCACCCTGTAGAAAGAGGAGAGGCTGGGGCTCACGGGGCTGCAGGGCCAAGAGCCTGCAGGGTGGGCAGTTCACAGCCCCATCAGTCCAATCAGACGCGGAGCCAGCACCCAGCCTTGGTGCTGGTCTCGTCCCGAGCCTCAGTTTACTCCTGTGTAGCATGGGAACCTCTGAGGACTGGTGAAGGCCAAAGATCATGAGTGGCTCTGGTCTCCTGTGCCCTACCTGCTCTCGACGAAAGCCACATTTCCCCACTTTCTGGTGATTACCGTCTAGTTCTGTGCTATTTTAAAACCACAGAGAAGCTATACACCTGTCCACACATTGTACGTCTATCCTCTAGACAAGGGTCAGATTTTTTTTCACCCATCAAAAACCATTTTCGCCGCTGGGGGCGCTATTGCACCCCTTGAGGATGCATGGACTGGAGTTCCGGGTCAGTGAAGAGCTTGGCCGGGTACTGGGCAGAGCGCACGAAGATCAGCGGACAGCGGTGTGGGAAAGGAGGAATTCTCTGGAAGCCGTGGAACACTGGCACTCAAAGCCAGAAGGCGATTTTTCTAAGCTGAGAGGTAGTGAGATCATCAGTGGACGGAGAGCATTCCAGGCTCGGGGAAGACAACCCACCTCGGGCATCAGAGGCCCAGGCTTCCTTCCCCAGCTCTTTGTTCCTGGGGGGCTCATGGTGGCCCTCACTTTACAGACGAGAACTCTGACGTCCATCGGGCTGAGCGTGTGACCCGGGGACCCTGGGGCCTTAGTATGGAAAGGGCTGAGGACCCAGCCCCTGGCTGCCTGTCCAGGGCTCTTCCCGCCCCAGGCCACCTCCCCAGCTGAACAACTCTGCCAGGCTCCAAACGCTTGAGAACAACGCAGTGACATTTCAACAAGCAGCTCTCTCCAAATGAGTATGCCGCTCGAGGAGTTGTGCTTAAATCTAATTACTCGGCAAACCAAAAGCGGCACCATATCAGTTACATAAATACTTTTAAAGACATCTTTCTAATTATCCTTTTTTTCAGACAATATATTTCGAAGAAATTTAATTAACACCTTATGAGAGACGTGGGTTCAGCATGCTAATGTGCAGGGCGCATCTGCATGCGGGACGGAGGCAGGTAGAGGAGCGTGCAGGCCTCTCCCGGGGCCAAGGTCATAGTGGGGGTACAAGCATGAGGCCCTGGCAGATCCCAGCAGGTCAGACTGGGGCAAACTTCCCGCGCCCTGAGTGTGCCTGTGATGACCAGCCAGGAAGGCACAGGGGCTGCTTCCTCGTCTCTCTTCCTCCCTCCTTCCCTCCCTCCCTCCCTTCCTTCCTTCCCAACACATCCTGAATGCCTGCTATGCCAAACCAGTGGGGACCACAGGGGTGAACTGGATTCCATCACTGCCCACCAGATATCCCCAATGGATGGCAGAGACAGACTCGGTCAGCCAGTGACCACAAAGCACACAGCCACCTGCTGTGACAGAGCAGCAGAAGGGCTGGGGGCCTGCCATGGGCCTAAGCCAGTCTGGGTCCCTCCCAGAAGCTTCCAGCAGGAGGCAGTGCCTGAGCTAGTCTGGAAGCTGAGATGCCCCTCCTAGTGCTTCGCTGCCTCCCCTCTGTCCTGGGGGACTCCAGAACAGGCTCTCAAAGACAGACAGTCTTGCAGGTGCCATTGGCACCTGCACACCCTTCCTGTCCCAACAGCTGATTGGACCAAGCAGCCAATCACTACTCAGCTATCAGCCTGACCACAGGAACTGAAGTGAGCCAATCAAATCCATTCATTCCCATTCTCCTCACCTCTCCTTCTGAAGAGCCTCCACCTGCAAAGATCCCGTCAAAAAGACAGGACCTGCAAAGCCAACCAACGCGGCCTCGCGTGGGTCCGGCAATCTCCAAAACGCCTGCGGAGCGCAGGATCCCAGGTGGGCCAGCTCAGCCCGCCGCAAGGCAGCCCGGGCTCTCCAGGCTGGGCCTGCTGCTGCCACGGAGCTCTTTAATTAACTCTGCCTTATTTCCCTGCACCCCGAGGCTTCAGCACACAGAGAAGATACCAACCCAGCAATCCCTAGAGAACAACATAAAGACTTATTTCCTGCTCAGTCCTCCGGCTATTTGGATGGTACAGACACTGGAGCTTGAAACAATAACGGTGCTGATCGGGCCGACTCCACCCACCAGGAGTCTCTCCCTGCTCAGCACCTGACCTGTGAGGGCTCTCTTCGCCTCCCTGGTGACCTCTAAGCAGCATGCTGTGGGTGTCCCCATTTACAGAGGAGAAGGCTGAGGCTTGGGAAGGTTGGATGTACCCACACTCTCATGTGTGGAAGCCAGGCAAGCCCAAGCTGAAATCTGTAATGCATTTTGGTTCCAGAACTCACAGCAGGCTGGGGTATTTCTAGGACGTATGGCCAGATGCTTAGCCAGGGGCTCCTAAATGTCAGGCCCCTGCTAGGTATGAAGGATACGCCCGCAGGGGGTTCACCCACAGAGGCCCTCAGCAAGGAGCTCCCTGCCTGTGTTTAGAAATGGGGACAAAATTAGAAAAATAAGAGATATGCAGAAAGAATCTATGAGAAAGCATCGCTGGACTCCTAGATCCAGCTGTACCTGAGGGTAGACCCAAACCGGAACTCCTCAGTTAACTACATCAGCTGAATAAATCCCTTTTCGTCCCGAAGGCAACTGAAGTTGTGTTTCTGGCACCTGTGATAACAAAACCCCAGCTGACCACTGACTCACAACAGCCCTGAGGACTCAGCAACTGAGACTTGGAAAAGTAAGTCCCAGGCCCGAGGTCCAGGACCCTAAGCTAGAGAATCTGAGCCCAGGCCTGCACAACTGGAATTTGGACATCTAACCTCAACCCCTTCTCATGACGGGAGGAAGCAAAAAGCAAACTGGTTATTTCCCCGTGACGCCCCAGTAGGCGAGACCTAAAAGCACAGAAAGAAGGGTTTTCTCTTCCTTGGAGACAAACCAGACTCCCCAAGGCTCCTGCCTGCTCAGGTGGCTCTGAGACCCTAAACTGCCCCGCCAGCTCTCCCCAGCCTCATGTGATTCCACCCCCACTGGGCATGGCGGTGGCAGGGGTGTGCAGAACAGAGGGCAGGGCCCCTGAACTGGTGAGCTCTTCCCTGTGCCCAGGACCTCCCAGGCGCTGGCCCATCTCAGTGAGAGTCTAACTGTCCGTCCCAGCTCGCAGTGCTGAAGTCAGTGCCCCCAAAGTGTCCCTGCCCCGCCCCGGTCTGTGTCCCCCTAAGTCATCGGCTCCCTGGAAGCACTGTCCTGGTAGCAAACCACCCCGGAAGCACAGAATATCATTCCCCTGGGATACCCACCCTCTTCCTCGCCTGCCCCTCCTCCTCCCTCCATTTTCTGTGGGGCTAAGCAGTGGGGCAGAGGCGCCTGGGAGATGATCCTCTGGACAGGCACTCTCACACCACGCAGGGGCTCTGAGCCCCTCGAGCTGGAGTGGGAGGGGAGGGGGTGAGCCCTGGTCTCCGAGTGGGGCCTGAGGAGTGCAGAGGTAGAGAAACACAAGGATTGGCATGTGCAGGCTGAGGAGCAGAGATGGAGAATGCAGGACCCGAGGTGCTGCTGCATCTGCTGCCTGGCAGGACGGGGTATAGGAGGGGCTGGAGGGCCTGGTGTGCCCGGGCTGGGATGGGTGTGCCAAGCTGGCACAGCCCAGAGGGACACAACCAAGGCACAAAGGGGGCTTCTCCCACCTGCTCTCCCTGCCCTCCTCACGCACTGCAAGACCTAGCAGCAGGGCCAGGCGCAGCTCTGCGGTGAGCGCCTGCCTTGCACAGGCAAGGCCCTGGGTTCTACCCCCAGTGCTGCAAACACAAACGTGCTGAGACCCCCACCGGTGGCCCAATGGATGCAGGGTGTCTGAAAGCGATGGCTCAGGTCTCCCCCAGGACACCTCCTAAAGTCCGCAGGGAAGAGATACAGACCTGCAGGGGGACCCTGCCCCTCCGCACTCACTCTTGCCTTCTTCCCTGCCCAGCCAGTTCGCCCGAGACCCCCAGGACCGGACACCTCCAGCCTTGGGCCCCCAACCCAGAAGCCCAGTTGTGGGGACTCATCGTGCAGGCCTCGGCTCCTTCTCAGTAAGATCTCTGGGGCAGCAGCATAAATCACACAGCTCAGTCAGAGGCCACGTCTGCACTGTCGCTGTTGTTTTATTAAATATAAATTGTGAGTTTATTAAATAAGGCCCCCTCGCTCCCTCACCCTGGAAACAAAGCCCAGGGTGGCAGTAAATTCCACAGCAGGAAGTGGCGTCGTCCTCCTGCCTCTCCCTGAGCCAGGCAAGGGCCGGCTCGCCATGGAAACCCATACTCACGCCACCACCTTCAGCCAGCCTCCTGCTTCCCCCAGTGCAGGCATCTGAATCAAAAGTGGGTGGCAACCGCCCCCCGAGTCCTGTGTCCACCCTGGCTTCACCCAGCTCCACGCAAAGTTGGAGCTCAAGGCCAGAACCTGGTGCATGCTCTTCCTGCCAAGAGAAGTGGGGATCCTCACTGCCTAGGGGCATATCACACCGAGACCAGGGAGAGGTCAGGACCCAGGGGAGACAAGAGGAGAGCCACTAAGCTTCTTCTCAGCAGCACTGATCACTGAGGGTGATCACGCTTCTACGACACCTCTGCCACCCGTCTGCCACTGGCCTGGAATGCAAGCCCCATGCGCGCAGGGAGGTGTTTGTCCTCCATCCCCGCAGGACCCCCAAGCCTGGTCTGTGAGCTCCCAGCTGCTCGCAAACATCTCGAATGAATGAATGATGAATGCATGAATGAGTGAGTGACCCCCCACTGCTCTTTGGTCAGGCGAGCGAAGTCACCCCCCTTGGTCACTGCCCTGCCACCCTTCCTCGGGACACAGCCTGACCCCGAGGTCTGTGCTGTCTCCCGCAGGTTCCCACACACCCTTCTCCCTGGGCTCCACCCACTGCCCCTTCTGCACTGTCCTCCTCGCCCTGCTGGATGCTCCTCCTCCACCTCGGGGTCGCGCACCTGGCTTCTCCGGAGGGGTCCTTTCAAGACTAGGGTCGCCCCAGGTGTCCGCCTGGTCCAAGCAGAGGCGTAGCCAATGTCAGCTCTACATAGCTGTTTTATCTCTGGAGCCAGGGGACTCCCCCAGAGATGCAGGAGACCTCAGGCCAGACTGGCTGGAGGACTAATTTATCTCCAAGAGAGAGAACCTAGCCCAGCAAGTCTCCCCACTGCAGCTGCCCTGCTAGGCTCAATATCCCAGGGACGAAGAAGCAGCTCTGACACCCAGGCATCCGTTCTGCCCTAATCCACTGACCTGGTCCTAAAAAGAAAATCAAAGGCAGCTGCCCAAGTGGAAGTCTTGGCCACACAGGGCCTGCAGCAAATGCTGCTGGAGTCGGGGAAATGCTGGGTCCAGGGAGCCACTCCCAGGCCCACGTTTGCCACCTTCCAGGCCCTTCCTCCAATGAGCAGCCCCCCATCATCCACCTTTAGCAGAAGCCAGTACTAGGGCAAGCCCTGCAGGGCTGAGGACCCCCCAGCTCCCTCCCTAAGTGGCTGGCTTTTCCAGAACCACAGGATAGCAGTTTGCACCCCTATGGGTCATGGTCAGCACTGACCATCCCGTCCTATCACAGATCTGACTTCCCCAGGCTGTCACTGGGGAGTCATCATTTTCCCTGCTACCCCAGAGTTCAACTGTGGCTTCACCCAGCACTGGCCAGGCACCCCAAGCCAACATCCAAAACTAAGCAAAGGACAGAACTCTCAGGTAGAGGAGGCACCTCCACCGACGTCCCCACCACAGGACACTGGGGCGCTGAGTACAGGGAGCCCTGGACGAGGGTTGGGCTACTCCAGCCAGCTGTGTGGGATGACAGGAGAGGTAAGAGGCAGCAGAGCAGGGCCAGGGGCTTATCTACCTCCGCCCTGTGCTGCCCACAATTCCAGGACCCCTGAATCATCGCTGGAGGACGCAGGCCCCATCTGTGTATCTCGCAGCCGGGCACTGAATCAGAGCACAAGGGAGTAGCAGGGAGCCCCAGGCCTTCAGGAAGAGCCTCTCTGCTCCCCAAGAGCACAGGCAGCAGGACTAAGGGGGGTGGGGGCCAGCACCGGGCCTGTGGCAAGTCCTTTCCACCATGACAACCATATAGTAAGGGGGGCAGCCGGAAGTCAGCACCCCAGACGTTGCCACAAGGATGTGCAAGCCCAGGGCTGCCAAGCCTTCCGGTTTTGTTCAGCAATACTCATCTGTAAGTATCTATGAAACACTCCACTGGCTCAACAGAGCAGCACTATGGCCACCAACGGCCCCCACGTCCTCAATCTGCAACTTCCTGCCAGTCCCCCTTGGGGCTTCCTGGATTGCAGAACCCCAGGCCCACAAGCAGGGAGGACCTGCCAACGTTGTACTCAAGAGTCCCCGAGCCGCCCGGTGTCCATCACTGCCCACCACACCCCAGCCCCGGTCACTTACATCTGCACATGCGGCGGCTGGAAGCGGCCCTGGTTGATGTTGTAGAAGGTGAAGGCCTGCGTGGGGTTGGAGCTGTACTCGTCCACCTCGATCAGCAGCCTGCTGTGCTGGTGCCGCCGCGCGGCCATCACGTGGGACTGCGAGAAGGCCATGCCCAGGCCACAGGGAAGCAGGGCCAGGGCCTCGGCCTTCAGGATGCCGGCATCCCACCTAGAGCGCCACATGGACCTCGGCGGGCCGCCCGGGCATCTCCCGCTGCCACCGCCGCCGCCACCGCCGCCCGGCCCCCCGCCAGACCTGCGAACAGACTGAGGAGATGAAGCAGAACCGTGCGACAGTTAATCTGTTTGGGATTTGCTTTATTTAATGTCAGATGAAGATTTAGGAAGAGGGAGGGGGGAGAGAAAAAACACAGTCGTACAGCTCAAAAACTCATTACAAATCTTTCCAACTCAGCAGTTTGATGAATATACTTTGGTAAAAAGAAAAAAGAAGGAAGGGAGGGGAAAAAACCCAGCCCGCCATGCCGGGGACGGGTGTTTGCATGGTCCAACATGTTTAAATACTTGAGATATTTGTGTTTTCCTCTAACGAAATCCTGCAAATCTACAGGGTGACCGTGAGCTGGGACAAGACAGTGTCTGGTATTTTGTAAACAGGGAAGTTAAGGAGGACTTTTCATAATGGGGAGACAGAAAGGAGGCTCCTGCAGCCCCACTGGCTCCCCATAACCCTCGGGGCCCCCGCAGGGCCCTGCGCCTGCGCCTGCGCCTTCGCACAGCAAGCCCAAACCGGGAAGGGGGGTGAAAATTCCTTCCTCCACGTCAATTCTGCCTGAAGATCCCTTTCCATGGCACCTGGAAATGGGGTTCCCCAGAGCCAGCACCACACCCGTCCTCGGCTTAGGGGCTGGTGGTAGCCAAGGAAAGAGGGATCTACATGTAAACAACCCTTCCCAATGCCCGGTCACCCTCTCCTGCCAGGATGTTAATAATTCTAATGTTCCCTGTCTATCCCTGAAGCCTCAGACTTACATCGCAGCTTGAAGGTGCTATCATTTTGAAATTTTTTTTTTCTTCCACTGGAAAATGCAGTTCCCATTTCTATTTCCTGGACTACAATTCCATTTTGGCAGATTCCGACCCTGCTGTGAAGAATCTTGGAAACACAGGCCCGGTGAGAACAAACACTGTGGCCAACGCCCTGGTACTGACACCATCGATTTTTCTCATTCGCTTTCATAATTGTTATTTTTTAAGTGTGTAAGTAGGAAATGCCTTGAAAAATTTTTGTGGTTGTTATGTTGTGTTTGGTCATTAAGACTCCCCCCCAACAAATGAACCCATTTGCACTGTATTTAACCAAGGAGAAAATAATGTAATTTAAACTATTTCTGAACAGTTGCATCCCAGTCACATTACAGAAAGGAAAATCCCCCTCGCTCTGTTCTTGGAAGAAGAATCGACACACTCAGAAAACAAATTAGATTAGGAAAATGACAAAAATTAGAGACTGGAGAACATTTTAATTACGTGCAAAGGAGAAAGGGTTATTAATTTTTTAAAAATCTCGATCATCCCCACACAAGGTAAAATAAAACGGCAGTGTCTCCTTCCTCCTCTCTATGCGTCCCCCCAAATTGCAGCCTGATTCACAGCACATATCCTCCTCTCCACATGGGCAGACTGAAATAAAATCCATGTGCTCCCCCCTGGACACACCTGCCCCATTCCCTGCCACCAGGTGTCTAAAGGGATCTCCCCTCCTTGCCTAGGGGTGGCAGGCCAACCAGTGCCTGTTCTGTGACCACTGCTGGGCACCAAGAAGCCCAGGGAGGGCCCACAGGGCACCAGACGCCAAGTTCCAGGGCTCCCCCTGCTCGGAGCCAGTCCTGCTTGGATCTGAGCGCTAGCGTCGTGCTGACTTGCCGTGTGACATTAGCCCAACATCTTAAGCTCTCTGAGCTTCAGCCTCCTCTTCTGGAAAATGGGTCTGGTGGCAGTAATGCCACCTCCTGTGGGGGGTTAAATGAGGAAGCAGGAATCCAAAGTACAAGGCAGGTGCCTCGTGCCAGGCTAACTGATACTCACCTGGGCTATCACAATCACTACTCAGCTCAGTGGGACCCCTGCTGGGGCTGCCCAGGTGCCAGGGAGCTGGGACAGGAGGTGCCAGGTGAGGCCAGGGGCCACTGAGGAGTGGCACTGCCTGGCAGGGCCCAAGAACTAAAGTCCTCCTCACACGCGCACAGGCCAGGCTGAGTCCCTCCCTGACCCGGGACCCTCAGCCCTTCCATCGGGCAGCCCTGTCCTCCTCTCCCACTGACCTGGACCACATCCCATGGTCCAGTGACAAGCCAGGGTGTCCCCTGTGGGCCGGGCCTGGGTCGCCTTACTCGTGCTGGTAAATCACCAGCTCTGGGGCCCCGAGCAACCCACTGAACCCCCGTGGCATTGCTTCCTTCACTACAAACCGCAGCACAGCACAGTCCCTCACTCCGAGTGGAGATGGGAAGAGACAACCTGTGAGAACCGCCAGTCGTGCAGCCTTGTACACCATGAGCGCTCAGGAAACGCCATCCGCCAACTCCCATCGGCGTCTCCCCAGCCCTACACTCCTTCAGCAGTGAGTCAGTGAGCACATGGAGGGAGGGAGCAGTGAAGATAGAGGATGGCTGGTGGATGGATGGACGGACGGACACATGCTGGATATCTGGCCACACTCTCTAGTGCCCAGCGTGCACCTGGCAGAGGCTCAGCTCAAGCCTGAGGAGTCCTCTCCTCTCCCTTGCTAACCATCACTCTGAGGGGCCAGCCAGGCCGTCACAGCCCAGGTGAAGGGAGGAGCAGGGGCTATACCGGCCCTGCCCCGAGGGAAGGAGAACAGCGCTCCCCACACCCCGCACCAGGGACTCAGCCGAAGAGGCAGGTGGCACCTGAAGGCACCGCTTCCGCAGCACAGTGCTGTGCTTCACATAAGGGGGCTCACAATGGGCCCCGCTTAGAGAAACCGGGAAACTGGGAACGCAGAGCTTTCTTTTAATGCCCATTTAATATTTATGGAGCCACCACCGCAGCCTGTCAGCCACAGAGCCACAGCACAAGCTTTCTCCGCCTCGCGGCGTCCACGGAGGGGAAGCAGCTCTCCTAGCAAACCTCGAGAGCTAGGAGGCGTCGTCTACACCTGCAGCACAAAACGGCACTGCACGCGTGCACTGGAACCACCCGGGGACACTGCCTGGCTCCTGGCCTGGTGCCTCATCCAACAGAGTGACCTTGAGCACACGGCATTGCCGGCGAGGGCTGCAGGTGCCTCCTCCATGCGGAACCAAAGAGGAGGGAGGGAGGGAGGGAGGTAGAGAGGGAAGAAGGGAGGGACGGAGGGAGGGAGGGAAGGAAGGACTCTCCAAAAGCTACACATGGGTGCTACACTCTGTGCCAGAAGGGGTGGCGGAGCATAGCAGTCCCTTGGGAACAGGAGGAGGATGCTAAACCCCCAGGAGACAGAGAAGGAGCGCTCAGGTAGTGACAGGCACCTGGAGGAAGGAGAGCAGGGTGGTGCGGTGAGGAATAACGGAGGTGCTCAAAACTGCAGGATCAGAAAGGCCCAGCTGCGCAGGCGGCCGCCCTGCACATGGGAAGGATGAGAGGAGCAGGCTGGGGACAGAGAACCAAGTCAGAGGAACGGCAAGTGCAAAGGCCCGGCAGTAGCACTGACAACGGCCCCACCTTGCCTTCGTTGCTCCGCTGTTACAGTCTGCCCTTATGCTTCCCCAACAGGAGAAAGCCCGGACTTTGAAGTCTCAGGAGGCAGGGTTCAAATTCAGTCTCGGGCCACTGTGCTGAGCTCCTGGGAGGTCACTTATGCGCTCTTTGCTTCTATGTTCTCGAGAGTCTCTCCCTGGACTAACAGGGATGGAGTGAGTCTGCTCTGGGCCCTCCCAGCCCAGAAGGAACTGAACACCCACTCTCTCTGTGGGGTTCGCTTTTCCAGGGTCTGCCTCTCCCCACCCCCACCTCTTGCTACTCTTTCAGTGCTGCGGTTTGAACCCAGGAGTCACAGCCCTAGCCCTTTTCTTATTTTTGAGCCAAGGTCTCACTAGGTCTTTAATTTGCCCAGGCTGGTCTCAAACTTGTGATCCTCCTGCCTCAGCCTCCCAGAGTTCTGGAATTACAGGACTGCACTACCGTAACCAGTGCTGTACCCTTCATCCCAATGGTCTCTGCTTTCCTCTCCAAGACATCTTCTGGTTGGTCCTTAGATGCCAAGAGTCCACGAAGGCCTGGGCACTCAAAAGGCCATCTGAGTGTACCCAAGACAAGGACAAGCATGCAGCCATTAGGCACCAACTATATGCAACGTGGATGTCTAGGAAAGAGGTCCAAATCCAGGCCCCACCCTCCTTGTCTGGGGTGCTGCTGGCTTCGGCTCTGTCTCCATGGCTACGCCACATCAACCCCAGGAGAAGCATCCTAAGTCTACTGCACCCACCTAGTGCCCACAGGACACCGACCTCCTCAGGGCCCCCTCACTCCCAGCCTAGGAACCTGCATGGCAACCCTAAGAGGGCTGAACCCCTGGCCTGGAAGCCCCCTTGCAGCACCCCCGCCCCGTGGCTGTCCCCACTTCCTGGCTCATACCTGTCTGGACCCAAGACAGCCCGGGGCGTTGTCCACGTCATCCCCAACCTCCCCTGCCGGGTGAGCCGCCCTCACCCACATGTGAAGGGCTCCCTTACCACGCTCGCCACGCAGGCGGGCGACTGGGGCTGAGCTGAGCAAGAAGCCAGAGGTTAAGCTGATCAGTGAGTGAATGAATGAAGTGGGATGGAAGGGAGTGAATGAGTAAAAACCTGAATGAAACCAACAGGCCTTGGATTCTGACAGCCCAGATTTAAACCCGCCTCCTGCGGATGTGGGGATTAGAGGCGGCAGGGGGTGCAGAAGGACCCAGCTAAGGGCCAAGTGCACAGTGAGTTTTCATTAAATGCCTCTTCCACTGAGGCTGGAAGGTCCTGTGGAACCCAGAAACCCTGCATGCATTTCCAAGGCTCGAGCAGAGATTTTCCAGAGTCACTCGAGCCCCCGCCCCGCCTCCAGCCCCAGGGGCCCCAAGTCCCTCTCCCCCATCTCACTCCTGGCGAGTCATGCTGGTCGTGCTACAGAAAGGCCAGGGGCTGTGGCTGAGCACACCCAGGTTTTCTAGGCACTGCAGGGCACCGGGTGGCCACTGACTGCCCAGTGTGCCTCCCTTGGGCCATGTGACCCGGACATGAAACTGGCCCTGGGAGGGATCAGCAGCCCTCCTGGAGTCCCTGGGAGGAAGAGAGTGGGCCCCACCGTGAGCACAGCCAGTGTGTGCCGAGGGCTCAGGATAAGGGTGACCAAGGAGCTCCCAAGCTCTCATGGAGCACCTCAACAGCAAGAGGGAAAATGCACAGGAGACGCCGAGGCGCTTCCAACAGTCTGACCGGGTGTAAAGATACAGAGGGAAAGCTCTGCGCTTGCAGCCGATCTGCAGACAGGGGCAACTTGCTCTGCTGCCTGGCGCTGGTCCCTGGCAGTCAGCACGGGCCAGGCAGTGCTGCCTGGAGCCAGATGACCCGATGCCATGGTTAACGCATCCACTCAGGCTCTCAAAAGTGCTGTGGTTCAGAAGGTGAAGGTCACTCTAACCAAAGCCAAAGCAAGGACCTCCCAGTCATCACCCCTAAAGCCATCAGTGTTTCTCTCCCACGAGCTGGCGCATCTTTAGCAATATCTGGGAGGCAAGGACAATCTGCTGTCCCGAGTCCAGAGCGCGGGTAACAATCAATGACCACACAGGGACAGCTGTCTGATTAAACACAGGAAATCGCCAGAGCCTTCTCAGCTGCAGCTCCGCAAGAGCCCAACACTTGGGAAGCTGTCGCCAGGATGCCAGCCACATCTCCACTCCGCCTCCTCTCCGTAGTTGTAACTGCGGGCCGGGCCAGCCCAGTGCACACCTGGTTATCTTTGGACCTGAGGCTCAAGGCGAGTCAGAAAGCCAGCTCAGAAAGCCACTGCTTACAGAGGGAGAGCTGTTGCAATGTAGCAAAAAGTTATACAAAGGCCAGGGTAACCCTCACACTGCCTCTGGTAAAATGCAGGAGATTACATTTCACAGAAAAGCACCAAGGGGTAGGGGCTTGGGGAACAATTCCTTTACGAGCCTTATTCCCCACACAAGCTCAAAAATGACTTTTAAATTATGTTTTCTTTGCTTGTTTTGCCTGTGCCAAAAATTATGTGGCTGATGAGCTGATAGCTGAAAATGCCATAAAGGGTACAAAAAAAAAAAAGTCAAGTAAAATAAACAGGGGAACTCAAAGGAAAAGGACCATCAGCTCAAAGGAGAAAAAATATCTAACCCAGTCCCCACATGTCTTAAACTGATGGAGTCTTGCATCTGACCTCGCTCTTGAAGCCTCTGGGGCTTCCATAGAGAAAATTTTGGCCAGCAGCTGGAATTAGTGGCTCAGCTGCATGAGCTATGAGCTAAGTAGCTAAAGGATTCCACAAATATAGTGAAAATTAGCCCATATTCCTTGAGAAAGGAGCAACCGCAAGTGACTTTAAAGCATTTACCACTTAAAAACCTTTTAGCTAGGCCCATTTTGAATTATGACTACATGATTTTAAATTACACTTTAATTCCTCAACCCCCCCCCGCCACACACACACACACACACACACACACACACACAGTCGCCGTGGCTTCATTTTCCAATTACACGTACTTTTATTTCAGAATGATAAAGAGCGCTACTTACTGGATCATGTCCTGTCTGCCACAAAGAGCTGCTCACTTATTCCCTTAATTTTAGATACGAATGCAGTTGGTGCACCGGGCTCGTCTTCACATCCTGAGTATGTTCTCTTTCCACTGCAGAGACGGCGGCCAGAGGTGCAGAGAAGCCCAGAGCTCAGGCAGAGAAATGTGCGTGCAAAGCCGTGCTCCACTCCATGCATTATAATAATTCTTGGTGCTTTCTATATCCGTCTAACAGACCAGCAATCACATAAATAATAGTGAGAGGACTGATTTTCTTCTGCAAAGTGCTATGTCCTAGTTTTCAAAATAAAGCTGGTGGAGACGCGTGCATCTGCCGAGTTAGAAGGGCAAGCAGCTTGGATCCAGCTCAGCCACACGCACAGACCTGCCCCACTCGAAAGGAAGTGAGAGGCACCTGTGTAAAGTCAGCACTCTGCATCCCCTCCCTGCTCACCCAAAGGCTGGCCCTCAGCAGCCACGAGGCTGCGGACAGACGTGGCTGGGGACAGGGAGCAGCAAGCCAGTCTCAACAGCTCAGCATGCAGATTCAATTTGCAAAGAAAGTCAATGTGGACTACTCTACCCTTTGCCTTTGGGCTGTGGCCACGTTTATGATCAGCTCAAGTGTATTGTGTGTGTGTGTGTGTGTGTGTGTGTGTGTGTGTGTGTGTGTTCACAGGGAATTTGCAATTAAAACTTAAACCTCCAAGTATGGTTAATGAACTAATATGCCTGAATGACAAACTTACAAAAGCAAAACTCCTTTCTCCAGTCCCCCTCACTGTCCATGCATGCAGGGGAGGGGGGAGAACATCCCCACACACAAGAGACCAGAAAGGGCTGCACTGGAACAGGGGTAGGGTGCAGGGAAGGGTTCACATTTCTCAGGTAGCCCGTGGGATCTATTCTGTAGCCTGGCAGACTGCAGTGCTGTGTGGAAAATTCGAAAGAATGAAACAGAAGCAACAACCATGAGGGACCAAAAGCAGGCATCATTTTCTCCTCAAAGTGCTGAGATTAGCACTGGCAAGGCCGACAGTGCTTCCCCATGCACCACAGACAAGTTACATTGCAGAAATAAACTTTCAGGTGTAGACGCAGGTGCCAGGAGAGGGAACTTACTCATGCCTGGCTCTGAACCCAATGAGGTTCACAATCCACTGGAAGGGAGAATTTTTATTTTTCTTTTTTTAAACTGCAGCCGTTTCCATTCATAAAGAATGATTGGGCTCTGACATCAAGCTTCCCAAGCTCATATCCAAGAAAACTCTCTGAAGAGCAATTCACAGAAAGGCATAGAAAGACCGGGGGACATGGCAAGCCGCTCTGAGTTCAAAATTAATACACACGATCTCCATGTGTGAAGATTGTTTTATGAAACTGGGCTGTCACGTCGGCCATAGGTATCTTAAGTGGAATTAGAGCATAGCTAAATCTTGTCTCATTAGGGGGAACCATGTCAAAATAAAGTAAAATATTCGTGTTGGCTGCAGACTGGTCAGGTCGAGAGAGAGCCACAGTGAATTAAACTACCAGGGAAACCCTAACTCCCCTAATAAGGGGCTTCTTTTTTTTTTTTACTTTTCCGTTTTGTTTTGCTTTTTTTTGTTTTTGGTTTTCTTTTCTTTTCTTTTTTTACACTTTACTCACCTCTTCCGACACAAACAATTCTAGCAGCAGTCTGGAGAGGAGGCTAACCGGCAGTGACATGGGGTGGGACAGTCACACACAGGAACCACAGCTATAGGAAATGGCCTCTTTGCCACAAGGGTTGACCAAAGATGCATCTGCCCTTAGAGTGTGAGGACCAGAAGGAAGACCCCACCAGCAAGCCAATGTCTCATCTAAGGGCACAACACCTTTGATCTGTGGGTGCACAGCACACCTGGGAAGCTACTCCTTGGTCGCAGCAGCTGGGAAGCCCCGTCCTCCAGGTCCTTCGCTTCAGAGGTACAGGCAGACAAAGGTACCCCATCACATGGAAAGATCTCAGGAGCAAAAGAATGGAAACAGGGTGCCTGCAAAGACCCTTTTTTGGTTCCTGGCAAGAGAGGGGCCTTGGTCAAGACATGTCACACTGTCCCTTTAAAGATTTTGACAGACCATCCAGGGATATGGCAGTAATTCCACCCTGAACTACAGCTCCAGTGGCTTGAAACGCATTAACTAACCTCCATTAGTTGCATTTTTTTCTGCGCATAATATTTACTTGTTACAAGTCTTTGCCTGGCCAATTAATTTCCTCTGCCTCCCTACTCCTGCTCCGTTCACAGGGCTAAGATCAGAAAAGCAGAGGCATTCCGATAAATTAAAAGATGACTGTGCTTTGGGCTGGGTTTTCTTTTTCTTTTCCAAGTCCAGAACTTGTATCCAAAATGCTGATTTTTCTCCATGAAGGCTCCCCTTCCATGACATCAGGCAATCATGCTTTCTCCAACAAGTAAAGAGAAATGTTTCCTATGGGGCGGAACACATGAGGGATCGGATCCCCTCCTCCTCCGCTGCCGCCTGTCAGGGCAGGCAGCAAGTTCAGGGGAAAATAAATAGCCTTAGTCAGTTAGGTCAGTGTGTTCCTGATGTACTTTGGGCACTAAGAGAAACACTCCCAAATCCCCATCTTTCACCTAAACACAGACCTGTTTTATTGCCCATAAACAACCCAGAGGGGATCAGCCACAGGAGATGTGAGAGGCCCTCAGAGCGCCACCCAGGGTGACATCCCAAGCACCTCACCCCCATGCAGCTGACACACCAGCATTACAGGGGTCTGATTCAATCCAGGCCTTGTGAAATCCCTGGGCCAGTGGAGGAAACAGAGGCAGCCCCACTGCGCACCTCTTCCAGAACCCTCCATGAGGCCTCGGTGCCTGGCTCGCCGCCTTCTGAGTAGCCATCGGCCAATTAATGCACCTCCACCGAGCGGGCATTTGAAGAGCTCTAACCATTTCACTGAAATCCATCTCGAGAAAAAAGATTTTACAAGTGTTGAGGGGCTGCCACTCGGAAAGCCAATTTGCTGGGAGCTGGGCTTCGGAAGCGGTTTCTTATGCGTGGCTCCCACACAGGCGTCCCCCGTAGACTGCGTCTTGCTCCGTACTGCTCCCCAGCTCCACGGCTCCAAAGCTCTGGTGTGTTCTCCCCTGCCTCAGCCCCGCAGAGCCCACAAGCTCCCTCCCCAGATGGCCTCCTGTGGACCAGGGCCTGGCCTCCAGCTGGGACCGAGGGCTCAGCCAGTGGCCTCTTTGGAAGTAGCCATGTGAGAGGCCACTCAGGGAGTTGGCTGCATTTCCTTTCCCTTCGGCCAAGGCCAGTCAGGTGTTGATGGCCTTAGTGTCCAGCCGCCCCCCACGGGCACACACACACACTGCAGCAGACCCTGGCTAACAAGTCCCGGCACCATTCAACTGCCATCCAGCCCGCTCAGCCATTCACTTTGTTCCCGTAGTTTAATTTCCTAATTGTCTTCCACTTAGCAAACCCTCCTCCAGCCATTCAGGAGGCACAGGCAGGCAGAGGCGGCCAAGCTCTCAGACGAGCGAGCGCTGAGGGTGCAGGGCGAGGGGTCAGCCCAGCTCCAAGCAAGAGGCACCCTGAAAAGTCAGCTGGACAAGGTGGGGGCACGGGCATTCCTCACCCCACTAGGGCACCCAGCCTGCACCCACAGGGTGGGTCTTGAACTCCAAGGCTGGCTGCCTCCTGGGCACAGCAGTGTCCCCTCTTTCCCTACCCAGGCCCAGGGAGAATTCACTGTGCATGAAGCTCTCTCCTATAAAGTCTCCGAATAAATACACAAGAGACAGCTGCTCCTTAGCACGGGCAGCCCGTGAAATACTGCCTTTGAGGCCTGGGACTTGTCTGGTTAGTCACTGAATCCCCAGCTGGGGACACAGCAGACAGCAGTAAATATGTGTTGAGTGAGTGGGTGGATGAATGGATGGATGGATGGATGGATGGATGGACGGACGGACGGACGGATGGACAGAGAGGGATGAAGTTCCCAGCAATGCCTAGCAAAAGTAGTCACTAGACCACCGTTTCCCCAATCCCGCCAAGTGCCCACAGAGGCTTCAGGGGCGCACAGTAGGCTCCCTGCAGCCAGTACCTTCTATTGTTAACACGGGCATCGCCACTTGCACCACACCGGCCCGCTTCTCCACCGGCCACTCCGCCAGCAGTCAGCAGCACCCGACGAGCAGGCGAAAAGTTTCGCTGACCTCGCGGCCCCAGCCCGAGTCTTGCGCCCCGCGTCCCGCGCCCTGGCCGAGCGCCCTCCGGGCCAGTGCCCGCTCTGCAGCCCTGGAGGCTGGGGTGCTCGGCCCGGCCACCCGCACCAGGCAAAGGCGGCCCGAGTAACTTTGCGGGCGCCCTGCGCAGCGCCGCGGGCGTCACCCCGCGCCTGGAGAGGGTCCGGGCCGCGCCCCCTCCCTCCCGCCGCCCGCGCCCCGGCCCGGCCCCGGCCCTACCTGGCCCCTGGCTTCTCTCCGGCAGCCGCGAGCAGCCGCGCGCACCGAGGCGGGCAGGGGCCCGGCTCCCGCGAGGCAGGCGCGCAGGGGCGGGGGCTCCTCCGGAGGCGGCCGTCTCGCCGCGCGTCCGAGGCTGCAAGTGGGAGCCAGACTCCTCCTTCGGGGGGCGGGGGGCTACCCGCGCCCCCTCCCTCGCCCGCCCGCCGCGAGGCTCCGCGCCGCCGCCCGCCCCGCCTCCCCGCCCGGGCCCGCGCCCGCCCGCCCGGGCCCTGCGGCCCACGGCCCCCACGCGAGCGCGGCCCCGCATCCCGCCGCGCAGGACCGGCAGGGCGCGGGGCGGCCGGGCCGGACCGGGGCGCGCGCCGGCGGAGGCGGCGGCGGGGGAGGAGCGCGGCCCGCGCTGCGGAAGGAAGGCGGCCGCCGACCCGCGCCCTCTCCGCGCCGCCCCCAGCCCCGGCCCCGCGCGGCTAGATCCGGGCTCGGGCGGGGGCGCTCTCACCTCCAGATCCGCGGCCGCCGCCCGGGCTCCGCGTGCAGGGGCGCGCGCGGCTCTTTCCGGGGAGCCGCGTCCCCTTCCCAGAGCCACTGGGGCACCCTGGCCCGCCCTTGCGGCCCGGGCCCCGGGACTGGCCCTGCAGTCCCCCAGATCCCCGCGTGAACAGGCCGAGGTGCCCCTCCTGACGCCCCAGCTCTGTCCCTGGGGGCCCCATCCCCTGCCCAGTGGGTGGCCGGCCGCTGCCTCACTCAGAGTGGGCCAGGTAAGCAAGGCAGGACCTGGGTAGATAGAGGCCTTGTCCTGGGGGAGAGCGACACTCTGAGACCAGTGATGCCAGCCTGGGGAGTGTGAGGGGCTCTGCAGCCCTCTACCCCTGGCGCGGGTGGGGAGGGGTGTCTCCAGGGTCTCAGGTCGCAGGTCGCCTTGGCCTGGACCTCCTGGATCAAGAGAGAGGCTGGAAGGGGCTGTAGCCATCAGAGGCCCAGCTCAGGTCCCTCAGCAAAGGATGGTGGGTCCCCAACTCACTCACACACTCCACCAGGGTTCCATCAGGACTTCATACATGGTCCCCAGGACCCCTGGGCACAGTTCCAAGAGACCAGTCTGCTGAGGGAGGCAGACGAGGCCACAGATATAGAAGGGAAGAGGGGCAGGGTCCAGGTGGCCTCTTGGAGGTGGAGACTCCGGCAGCAGGAGTGTGCCCTAGAGCAGGGTGGAAGGCGCCCCAGGCAGAGGGAGCCACAGGGGCAAGTGCACAGGCCTTTGCGGAAGGGAGTTCTGTCCCATCAGAGAGAAGGGAGACTGCGGGAGCTTGGCTGCTGGCCTAAGGGACAAACGGGATTGATGGGGCATGGAGAGCCGTGGAAGGTTTTGAGCAGGGGCTTGGCTTTATCAGGTTTATCTTTTCGGAGCTTGCTTTAGCATCTTGAGGAAGGGAGCAACTAAGGCTGTGGAGGGGGCAGAGGCTTCTGCCTCCTTGTCTTTGAACCTCACCTTCCAGCCCCCTGCTCTGCAGGGCGCCCCAAACTCTCCCTAGGAGCCCCTTTCCCTCCGAGGGCTGCAGGTTGCCCGAGCATCATGACTGCAAGGGAACTAATGGAGAAAATTCCCTGGGAGAAGACTGGGCTTGGTGTCCCCTGGTGCCTGCCAAGGACAAAGCCACGCTGGACCCATCTTTGACATCCCAAAAGACACAGTTGCTCTCCTGGTCCTTGGGATGATAGCAGAGAAGTTTCTGTGACCGCTGTCCTCCAAGGCTAGCTTTGTCTTCACCGCTGTCCTAGCAGAACTCCCTTTAGCTCCCAGGCGCCATCTCTTGCCACCTCTGGATACGCATTTGGTAAGCCCCTGCTGTATGCCTGGTGCTCCACATCCATTGGACAAAGCGTGAGCCTCTCCACCAAGGGCCTGCTGTTCTCTGTACGTTGCACTCGCAGGCAGTGAGTGCTGAGCTGGGCCCACACAGTATGAGGGTCCCCAAACCTGCCCTGGTCCAGGCTGCACCCCAGAGGTCGGGCTCCCCAGAATCCACTGATGCGTCCATGGGCCCCGTAGATAGCCAGCGGCTGGCTCCGAAAGACAAGGGAATGAGGCATGCAGGACAGACCCGCTCCTAAAAGAGCAACCAATCTGGCAAACACAGCAGACATTCTGCTTTGGGAAAAATTTAATAACACAGTGGCACTCGTTCATGGAGACTAATACAAACACTACACAGACCCACACTGTTCAGCCAGCCAGGGGACGGCTCGCTCACTGGGAAGCATTTCCCAGGCACCTACTACGCGCCGGAGGTCAGAGCAGAGGCAGCGGTGGAGGAGGGGGAGGCCATCTGCCTAAGAGAGGCGGGAGGAGAGTGGGTGCTTGGGGCACCCTGAAGGACAGCTGAGGCGGGAGGCAGAGCCGCAGATGCAGCCCAGGCTGCCTCAGAGGCAACTGTGAGCCCACCACAGGGATAAGCAAGAGAGGGCGGCCCAGCCCAGGGCGTCCAGGTGGCCCAATCGCGTTGCCCAGATGTGATGGGTGGGAAAATGATGTCCACATTCAGCACACATCTGACCAACATTAAAGAGAGTTTGGGGGCAAAAAACTAGGAGGAAAAAAGGCGAAGAACACCAGGAAATAGGCACAGATAGATGTCAGTCTTGCTGATAAAATGATAAGTGATTTTTTTTTTTTTTTTACTTTATGGGACTTTTCTCCAATTTCTCTGTTTTGATCAGAAACAGAATAGAGAAATGTGAGGGAGGGTTAGGAGCAGAATATGTGGTCCATACAGGGCAGGAGCAGGAAGTGTAGACAAGGGCCAAGCCATGGAGGGCTTCTGGTACCACCTCCACAGTGGGCCGGGCGCCATGTAGCCTCAGGTCCTCAGGGTGACCAGTCCACAGCCAGCATGCCACATGCATTGTGCCAGGCTCTGACAATTATCCTGGCAGAAGAGAAAGGCCAGAGGTATTCAGGGGCGGCAGAAGTCAGCAGGAATGGGGGGTCGGGAGAGGCTCCAAGGAGGGGGAACCCAAGATGGGGCTTCAGAGATGGAGCCTGGCTTCCGATCCCCAGCTCTCCGTGGATCTGTCCACAGCCTTCATTGAGGCCTGTCTGGATCCTGACAGAGGCCAGGGGCTGGGGGTCTCCATCACTCATCCCAGATCTTCCTCTAGGCCCGGTCTGAACGGTCTGGCCCCCAGGCCACCCGTCCAGGCCTGTGTCTGTCCCATGTGGTTGTGTCTCTGATCTTCAGCTGCTTCTGTAAAGTTGATGGAGTGATCTCTAGCTCAAGGTACCTGGTATGTAGTTGGCCTCCAGTACGTTGTCACAGCTGTGGATACCTACTCTGGAACCTGGATTTGAACCCAGTTCTATCACTAACTTGCTCAGGACTTTGGGACATTCTCATGGGCCTCACTTTCTCTGGGCCTCAGTTTCCCCAACTTGAAAGGGAATGTGGTAGGTCACTCCTGGACTTGCCCTCGGATGACGTGATGGTGGGGAGAGGCCTTGGGAGCCCCCTCCTCCTACCCCGGCTGGAGTTCCGGCCACACTGGTGTACAAATGCGCTTCCCCCATGTAACCCCAGGTCAGTCACCCAGGGACCGAGCTGAAGGGAGGCCGAGCCAGACAGGGCAGGCCCCCTACACCTGCCGTTTCCAGCTGATCGCACCTGCCCACCCTGCTTTGGGTACCACCCCAGCCCCTCATGCCCTGGGCTGCCAGGACTGGCGACCTCAACCTGTCGTGTGCTACCCAAAAGCAATTTATAGTTGTTAGAGAACCTTTCTGGGTACTTTATATCTGATTTATTTCTCACAGCAGCCCAGCTGAGACCTCACAGGCGTGACCCTCCCTGCAAAAGGAGACTAGAAGCCCCAATTTACAAATCCTGAACCCCGAGGATCCAGAGCCTTTAGGACCTGTCCAGCTGGCATACAGGAAAGGTGGGACTACAGGGCCAGGTTCAGACACCAGGGCACCCGTTGCGCCCTCCCCCGGGTCCAGGGCAGCTCCTTCCAGCCCAAAAGGCTCCCAGCACATCTCGGGTGCCACCCTGCGCTGCCCGGCTCCCAGCGGCCCCGTGAGCTGTCCAGGGTCCTGGCCAGGCCCACCCCGGCCCACAGCTCCTCTGATCCCTCCTGGCTCCCGGGGCCTGGAGCAGCTAGGAGGGTCTGTGGTCAAGTTCACAGGGGTCTTGGCCACTTCTGCTTTACCAGGCTGAGCCACAGCCCTGGGGGATCTGTGAGCTGGCCCTTCCCTAGAGCAAAGAGAGTGCGGGGCCTGGGAACTAACCACGACCCTGCACCGCTGAGCAGAGAGGGACCCAGGCCGGACATAGGGAGCCTCCCATCCCACCTGGGGGCAGAAGTGGGGGTTCAAAGGGACCCTGTAACAAGGGTGAAGAAAGGTGCAGGCTGGAGTTAGAAGTGCGGGGAAGATGGGAGGTCCAGGCAGGGCAGGCAGAGGGAGGGCAAGGGGCCCGGGGCCTGTGACCCTCCGGGACAGTAGTTAGGGTGAAGGGGAGCTGAGCACTGTCCAGCCTCACTGTGCCCTTGAGCTACGTTTCCTGCTCCCCACTTTGTCCTCCCTGCGGGCTCAGTGTGGGACCAAGGATGTGAGAGGGACACGGTCTCAGGAGCTGCCCCATCCTGGACCAGTCACCACGGTGCCAGTCCCAGAAGGCCAGGTGCCTGCAGTGGTCAGTGCAGATCGGGCCATGTGACCATACAGCCGGGTCCCGGGTGACACTAGAGCCCTATGCAGGCAAGGAGCCAGCGGAAAAGGCTCCTGGGACCCAGGGCTGGGACTAGTGAGAGAGGAAGCCCAGCCCCAGACTCCTGAGCCCAACCCAGACACCACGCCCCATACAGAGAGGTTCCTGGGGGCCTGGCACAGGAGTGGGGCAGACAGCAGTTCGGGGCTGCACACAGACCCAGAGCCCGGGGCACCAGCTTCAAGGACAGTGAGTCCTGAGCCCTGGGCATCCCCATGCCCCCTCCTGCTGCCCTCACATCAGGCAGCACCCCAAATCCTGTCCCCCAGCCCAGTCCCTCCTCCCAGCCTTCACTGGGCTTCCTGCTGCCCTGTCCTCTGTCTCCACCCACGAGTGGGGTGCCCCCTCCCCCGCCCCCCGCTTTGGGCCTTCATGGGCTCCCTGTGGCTCTCCAGATTGCGTCCTGTTGAAGGACATATGACCTACCCACACCACTGACCACTCCTGCCATGCCAGCGACAGTCACTGCTCAGTCTATGGCCAACAGTGGGGTCTGAGCCTGCAGACTATGGGTGGGTCAGCAGCAGGGGCAGCCAGGCAGGCCTGGGGCCCAGTGCTCTGCAGCTTGGGCCTCCTGTTGCGGAGGCCCCACCCAGAGCTCTGCCAGCCCCGCTCCCAGAAGTCCCCGCCCAGCACCTTCATCAGGAGAGGTATGCAGCCAGCAGGGACAGCACAGCCTGAATGGTGGCAGGCCCGGGCCTGCTGCGTGTCCTGGGCCAAGTGCGGGAGCTTTTGCTTCACATGCAAGGTGAGGGCAAAGACACCTGCCTTGCACAGTTGTGCTGGTAAACAGGACAACAGCCCTGTGATTCCCAGCCAGCACCGCACACACAGGGCCCAGGAGGGCCAGCAGGTGGACGCAGGGCAAGAAAAAACCCACTACAGCATGAACTGCTGGGTGTGGCAACCCTTCACACCCTAGTCTGAATGTTTCCAGCCCTTTTCTGCCAGCAAGTTTGAGTCAGAATCATCAGCCAGAGCTGGGAGGGATGTCAGTGCTCTTCTGCTCCAGCCACACCTGATTCCCCGCTGCACAAATGGGGAAACTGAGGCCTGGGTTGAGGAAAAAGCATAGGAGAGGGAACGTTCAGTTCCCAGGTTACAGGGAAGAGCTCAGGACTCCTGAAGAGGAGAATGGGGCTGGAAGGGAGACACCGTGTTTTCACTGTACGGGCGGATCCATGCCTCACTAGCAGCGGCTCAGAGGCTGCAGATAAACCACATCTTGCAGATGAGCCTGGACTACAGTGCACACTGCAACCTGCAGACCCCGTGACCCGACCTCCGAGTGAGGGGGGAGGAAGCGCATGCAGTGTGATGCCCAGGCCTCCACCCCAACGAGATGTACATCGCCCACCCAACCTCCCGCCCCCCGTTCCATGTACTTCCCCCTGCCTGCGCCCCTGAGCTGGCACTGCCCGCACATCATGCCTCTGACCCTCCTACTCCTGGGAAATGTAGCCTGATTATCCTCAGGAGGTC
Source organism: Dinomys branickii (assembly GCA_004027595.1). Classification (NCBI taxonomy): domain Eukaryota; kingdom Metazoa; phylum Chordata; class Mammalia; order Rodentia; family Dinomyidae; genus Dinomys; species Dinomys branickii. Next base: position 65,144 of record PVLD010006755.1, read on the forward strand.
GGTGAGGCACTGGGCCTGGAGGAAGGATTGGCCCAGGGTGGCTCCTGCAGTCCCCTGGCCGAGCCCAGGAAGGGGCTACACAGAAACAGCCCAGGCTGGGGCGTACGGGCATAGCTCAGTGGTAGACTGCTTGCCTAGGACGGGTGAGGCGCCGAGTTCCATTCTCCAGCGCTGCCACGAGTAACAGTAATGAAACCGAGAAACACCATTCCCGGTGTGCGCATGGGAGACATCACTGATCAACCCCAGTGTTCTCCTGTTCTCCCGCCCTGAGAGTCTGCACAGGGCTCCAGGCAGCCACTGTGAAGGGCTGGCCTTAGAAAGGATGCTGTCTTAGTTACTTTTCTCTCGTTGCTGAGACAAAATACCCAACACCAAAAATGAAGGAAGTAAAGGTTTATTTAGCTTACAGTTTGTGGAGGTTTCAGTCCTTACTTGGCTGGTTCTGAGGCAGAATGGCACATGGCAAAGGGCAAACTGTTCACGGCAGCAGAGCACAGCAAAAACCGCAAGCAAAAGAGCGGAATGGCTGTAAGCAGCCTCCTTTTCTCTCCTACATTGTATACAACCTACCCCACCCAGGGGTCGTGTACCTCTCACATAACCTCCATGCCCTCCTCTTCCACAGGCTCAGGATGTTTACAAAGTAAGCACCCTGGCTTCCTCCCGAATCACACAGTTAACCTTTAAAGCTTCCCAAATAAATATAAACAACATCCCACAAGGGTGAGGGCATATCCTGTTTTACCCCAAGATTTTCAACTGCTGAGTTACTTAGTTAAACCTCTAGACTGCCCAAGTTGACACAATGTATCAACCATAACAGATGCCCAAGTGCCACTCCTGGCTGGCCAGGTTTCCTAGGAGCAGTGTGCATGTTCCACCCCTGACCTCTGCTCACTCTGAGTCTCTTTTTGCAGTGCTGGGGATCAAACTCAGGACCTCATGTGTGCTGGGCAAACACTGCACCCCCAGCCTGCTTCCCTCTGGTGTTGTTCAGCTGGGGCAAACTCAAAGCTGGGCGAGAGGGCCCTCCTCCGGGCACAGCGCTATGTGGCAGCAAACTGTGGCAAAGCTATTACTGTTCCACTTGTCCAGATGTGGGAACTGAGGCCTGGAGAGGTCAAGTGGCCTGCATGGGTCACACAGGCGTGAGACAGGCTCTGAGCCCTGCTCACAGCCCCCAGGGCCTCCCTGTGCCCCACCCCCACCCCAGAACCTTCTCACTCCCCATCTCCCCAGGTCACCCCAGAAACCCAGCACCCTGATGCTCTGTGCTCCCTCCCAGCAGCCCCCTCCTGCCTGCTACCAGCCACCAGCTAGCTCCTGCCTCCCTGGAGCATCACCCTCTGCAGGAGAGCTACTCCAGCCAGGGTCCACACCGGGGCTCTGGCACCCACCAGATGCCCAGCCCACAGCCTCAGGTGGGCATTTAACAGCCATGGAAGCTTAGGGCAGGGCATGGGGCTTCCTCAGACTCTCGTCCACTTGCCCGAGCTGCCTCACAGCGTGGACACCCAGCAGGCTCATCATAATGGCTGCATGCTGCTCCTGGTGGCCCCAGTTCTGACTCCCAGGGACCACTGAGGGCCAGGCGGACAAACATGTGAGCCACGGAGATGCCAGGAGCCTCTGGTGTTCTGCTGGAGAGCCTAGGCAGGGAGGAAGGGTGAGGCCGGGGTCATCCAGGCCAGGGTCGCCTCTACCAATCCCCTGTGCTTCCTCTCTGCCAGATGGACTCTGGTTCTGCCTGTTTGGACTGCAGCATGGGGGCGATGTGCTGAGTCCCCTGCTCTTTCCAGACTCCAATGGGAAATAGTGAGCCGGGAGGGCCGAGAGGGAGGCCGGGGCTAAGCCTGTGTGGGGGCCCCTCACTGTCTGCCACTTCAGGGTTTGATGAAGAAACACAGCAGTCCCAGGACACACTGTGCCAAGCTGGGCAGCATTGGCCGGGCACCTGGGGAGTGTCCACTGGTGGGGACCTGGGGATGGTCATGGGCCTCACCGGGCAGCAAGGGAGAAGAGCTACACACTGGAGCATGGGCTACAGCGGGACCCACAGTGGAGGAGCCAGAGGAGAACTCATCGGGGAGCACAGTGAGTTCAAAGGAGGGAGAAGGAGGGAAGAAGCAGAGCCAGGTATGGTGGTGCAGGCCTGTAACCCCAGAACTCTAGGAGGCTGAGTCAGGAGGGTCAGAATTCAAGCCAGCCTGGGCAACTCAGTGACTTAGCAAGACTCTATCTCAAAAAAGAAAAAAGAAAAAAAACAAGTCTGGAGATGTAGCTCAGTGCAAAGGTGCTGGGTTTGATCCCCAGTAACACACACGCATGCACACACACACACACACGCACACGCACACGCACATACACACACACACACACACACACACACACACACACACATGCACACACAGAAGGGAATGACTGAGGCAGTTACTCCAGACTCCTGGATCTGAGTCTCTTGCCAGTTCAGAATCTTAGAAGAGAGAATCTCACTGGGTGGAGCTTGGGCCAGGTGTCCAGCCTGGACTGGACCAATCAGCCACGTGGGGGCAGGACTAACAGAGGGAAATAAAGGTAACTCCCAGCCTGCCAGATGTCGGATAGGCCCAAGTTCATGCTCCCCAAAATGGAAGAGTGAAGTCTGAGGAACAGGGAGGGTAAGAGCAGGAAGTTTTATCCAGGGAGCGACAGCTCCTGAGAGACAGGAGAGAACCCGGAAGGTGGGCTGTCCACAAGCCGCTCCTCAGTGGAAGTTTTGCAGAACAAAATCACGAGGTGGGTACCACACGGAACAAAACTACATGAGCCAATAAGATTACAAGGACGGCTGCTTAGGTGGCGCCGGTCCAGCGGTCATGTAGCGAGCGTGCACGGAAGGAACAAGGAGCCTGGAAAGGACGGGCCAGGAGGTCCCGGGCACTGACCCAGGTGATGAGGGCCACCTAGAATACGGGTCCCTGGAGGAGGCATGTAGGCCTGGTCCTTCCGTCTTTACCCTGAGGCCTGGCCTCCAACAGATGCGCCTCCAGCCACGGTTGTGCTGTGTTCTTGTCCTCCGCCCCGAGTGCTCAAGGGCCCGGCCCTGTCTGGCTGCCTAGAGTATTTCTACCTAACTCAGCCATCTGCAGTAGAATCACATAGCACAGCGTGAGTCCAGCCAGTCCAGGAGAAGTGAGGATGGGCAGGTGGGGCAATCGCCATTTCACAGATGGAGGTGGCAGGTCCCCAGACACACGTCCCTGGGCAGCGTGTCCCTGAACAAGGAGGAGAGGGGGCTGAGCCCCCAGTGGAGGAGGCGGAAAGGCTTGATGAGGCCCTGAAGGTGAGGTAGGGGGGCTGCAGGTCCCCAGTGGAGGGGACAGTGCATGGGGACAGGGTAGAGGGAGGGCAGCTGGACCTGGGTCATCTGGGAAGAGGAAGCTTCTGGCCAAGGCTAGATCTCATGGATGGACGTCCAGACGGACCAGTGCACACACCGGTGACGTTGGAGGAGGCATGGGTACCTGGGCCCCGGGTGGGAGGGTGGCAACTGCAGGAACACTGTGTTGGGCTTTGGATCTGGGTAGGACCAGACCTGTGTCCTGGCTGTGCTGCTGGTGACCTGTGTGACTGTGGGTGACTACTGTTCAGGGTTGGGTGAGAACAAGCAAAGGAGATGGGGGAAACCTGCGACACATTCTTGCAGTTGCAACTCCTGGGGAGGCCGAGGCAGGGTGATCATTTGAGTCTGTCCATGGGTTCGAGACCAGCCTGGGCAGTGTAGTGGTCCCTTGTCTCAAAACAGAAGTGAACACAAAGATGAGCACAGTGCAGAATCCATGGCGGCTTAGCTGACAGGAGAGAGAGCAGATGGGACCTGGCACCGTCCACCAAGCGGGGAGGGGAAGTGCTGTCCCTGCATGCATAGAGCTGCCTGCTCTCCCCACTCCTGGCCCTGCCCATGCTGTGCTCTCTGTTCAGGCCCCAGCTCCACAAGGCTGTGGCCGCCCCTGTGGCCTGACATATGCTGCACTGCCCCCGCCACCTCCCCTCAGTGGCAGCAGCCATCTGTGGCACACGGACAGGGAGGCTGAGGAAGCCGGGTGGATGCCTGGGGCTGGCCTAGCACCTGAAGCAGCCTGCAGCAGAGTAGGCTCCAGGGTAGGCAGGTGGCTGGGGGCCCGCCTCCTGTTTACCCCGTCCCTGGGGAACCTTGCCACCCACAAAACCCTCCCCCCTCCCCCTTGTGTCCCTCCCTGCCTGGAGCATAGGTCCTGCAGCACCAGCAGCAGGTGACCTCAGGTCCCGCTGCGTCACCTTGTTGGTGAGACCCCAAGAGCTCCGGAGGGCAGGCAAGGCGCAGAGCACACCTGGCCCATCAGCCCTGAGGCTGTGATCCAGGAAGGCGCTGAGGACCATGGGTCCAGTGCAGGGATCCCTGTGCTGTCCACAGGGCCCCCATCCTCACAGGACCCCCGGGAGATGAGTGTGGTCAGACCCATGGGACAGAAGAAGAAACCGAGGCCCGTGGGGTTGTGCGGACCCTGTGTGCTTGTGACCTGTGCCTTGCGGAGGAGGTGACCTCCTGAGTCCACAAGTGCTGGCTCCAGGATCCCCTCCTCAGAAAGGCCTTCGAGCTGCCGAGGCTGCAAGCCCATGGGAGCCCTACGCTGGGTTAGGCCTGGGCACAGCTGGGGACAGCCAGGGACAGTGGACCACAGGCTGGCGCTCGCCCTCGGGGCCCTTCCTTACAGGCTTGCAGAATTCAGATCTGTGCCAGGTCACTGTCACCCTGCACACAGCACAGGGGAGGCTGCAGGGATGGGACTCCCCTTCTCTTCCAGAAGCCCCTCAAGGCCCAGCCCCCAGGAGCAGGCAGGAAGGGGTGGGGCACCAGCACCCGCGTATCAGGCTGCCTGCCAACTGGGACAGCCAGCACCCACAGGGCTCAAGAGGAAGAGTGCACACAGGCCACAGAGGCCTGGCCAAGTGGTAGACCCCTGCAAGAGGACCAGGCGCACCCGGGCTCCAGAGTTGACACCACCCAAGGGCTGGGCGACCTTTGTGCTGTTCTCACATCTCTGTGTGAGCACTAAAGGGAAAGGTATGCACAGGGGTCTAGAAGGTGGAGGTACTGTACATAGTAGGTACTGTACATAGTAGGAGCTCAGTTAATGTCCGAATCCATAAAACTTCACTCCAAGGGCTTATTCGTGGTAGAGAAAGATGGCATTCCACAGGCCAGCCTTCTCCCTCTCTCCCGCTCACCCCTTCTCCAAGCCCTGGCTGCAGCACTACTGATTTTGGCAGTGGAAACACCTCCTCTGCATTAGGCTCAGACCACTAAGCTGCGGGCATGTGGCTGTCATCAGCTCATGGCCACTGCAGGTCCCCAGAGCCTGTCTTCTTTCCCACCTCCCACCCCCACCCTTCTCCCACTCCTTGGACACTAGAAGCCCTCCCATCACTCCAGTCTCATGTCCCAGCCTCACACACCTGGGTGTATGCTTGCCTCAGGGCCTTTGCATGTGCTGTATACCTCCACTGGGAATCCTTCCCTGTGTGGCACATGCCTTGTGGTCTCAGCACCAAGTCTCCCCCAAAATCCCACCCTGACCACCTTCCTGTCTCTGTCCCTCCCTTCCCCTGCCTCTCCTGGTTTGCACTTGGCTCAAGGGTGTGACACACATCTGGTGTGCACAGCTCTGTGGTCACATCTCACCTCCCCTGTGTTTCCTCCCCCTGAGGGTGACCTCGTCCACGCAGTCGCTGCTGTGTGCCTGGTGCTCGACACAGAGCCTGGCACACAGCAGGTGCCCAGGCCAGCCTCCCAACACCACTGGGCACCTAGACCCCCACCCCTCCCAGCTGGGCTTCCACAGAGGAGCCCCTGGCAGGGCCCCTGGCACGGCCCCTCAGTCGCTCCCTTTGTGCAGGCATCCGCAACCTCCCCCGCTCCCTCTCGGTGAAAGCCCAGCCTATTGTGCAGTCTTGTTGACACGGGGATGACCTCACCGGGCTGTGGGCAAGAGGATGGGGGCGAGAGGGTGGGGGCGCAGGGCCAGGTTGGGAACGGCCGGGCTGGGGCCTGGGACAAAGGCCCCAGGCAAGCGTGAGGCTGAGACAAGGGCGCTTTTCATGAGGGGAATAATTGTGGGAGCTTAATCCCTATGAGAGGGTCCCAAGGAGGAGCCGCGCATTGGAGGAGGATTTCGCAGGCCAAGGGACAGAGGGACAGCGGGGTGGACCTGGCCCTCAGCAGTCGGGGGACAGTGGCTCCTTGCCCTGCATTGGTGACTTTGTCCATAAAATGGGCCAGTAATCAGCCCAGTGCAGGTGCTCAGGTTGTGGCTGGGTCTGCACAGGGCTGCGCCGGGCGTGGGCAGCAAGCACGCAGCAGGCCTCCGGGTGCCACGGACCTGCTGAGCCCGGCACCCGCCTCTGCCTCTTGTTTGGGCTCCTGGGCCCCAGCCTGGTGGTCCTGGGAGTCCGAAGTCCTTACACACCAGACCTGGGGCCAATGTGCCCGAACCTCCGTGCAGGCCCCCAGTTCCTGTGCGCCCCAGAGCAAGAGGGGAGCCCCTGCCTCTGCACAAGGGACAGTCAGGAGGCAAAACCCCCCGCAGACTTGGAGAGGCCCTGGCTGAGAGGACAGGGAAGGCCATACGAGGGACAAAGGCTGATAGCCAGGCCTTCCAGGTCCCTGTGCCCAAACAGTTGATTTCCCGCCCAAATTCTGTCAGCACTGTACACCTTGCAGGGTGAGCGTTCCCCAGATTCAGGGGCCTTATTCTAACCCAGCCCCTTTGGGCTGTCTCCTACCAAGTGTAATTATTTCTAGGTGGTCACTTTCATTTCCGGGCTGGGGTGCAGCCCTGTAGTAAAGCACTTCTAAGCATGCGTGAGGGCCTGGGTTCCACCCCTAGCTCCTCAAGGAAAAAGTTGAAAATTAAATACTTGTATTTCCATAGCTTCCCCTGGGACATTTTCACTGAAGATTTTGTCTCCTAACAGTGTCCAACCAGGCCCTGTTTTGCCCATCATGGCTTCAGACCTGTGGGTTTCCCGCTAGCTATGGGTTTCAGCGTTTCAGTCCTGAATGATTTTCGGGAGGCAGAGGCAGGTAGTAGGGTTAGCAAGATTCACCCCTTCACTCCCCCGACCCAATCCTGGAGTCTCTGGGGGCAGGTTTGAGGGGAGAGGACAGGGGCCCGGCCAACTCCTTCCCAGGAGACCCCTCCTGCCCCAAGTATGAGGTGTGGGGCAGGGTCCAGAGGGCCTCGGGGCCCAAGTGCCCTCAGTCTGAAGTAGGGCCGGTCCTTCCCAACAGAACCAGAAGTCCGCAGAAGCCACAAGGGCAAGTTCGGGAGGGAATGTTCGCTGCAGGCCCTGGGGGTAGGCCGGCTCGCTCCTCCCACCTGCACTGTGCTGCAGCTGCCTGAGATGCAGTCTCCTCTGCCTGGGCCCTGGCTGCCCCTGCGGTGCAGGTGGGACTGCAACTTGATTCTCACCCATGGGACAGGGACACAGGGTCCAGGACCTCACTGCAAAGCCGCGGCTCATCTCCAGCCAGCGCCTGTTTGGCTGCAAAAGTTCCGTCCCCAGGGGGCTTTTGGTGACAGGGCAGACCCTCTTCCATACCCTGAGGTGGCCTCAGCCAAAGTCTTTCAGCAGAGGCCCAGCGCAGCCATACCCTGACTTCCAACTGTGGGATAATATGTGTATTTAAACCTCTCAAAAGGCAAGCAAATAATAATCAATAAGAGTACTATACAGCCAGGCATGGTGGTACAGGTCTATAATACCAGTGCTTTGGGAGGCTGAGGCGGGTGGGTCACAAGCACGAGCCCAACCTGGGTCACACAGGAACTCAACAAGATCACATCTTAAAATAAAATAAAATAAGAATAAGAATAAAAACTGGAGATGTAGCTCAGTCAGAAGGCCCTGGATTCAATACCCAGTATCACAAAAAAATAAAAATACTTAAAGACATGTTTATATATCAGGCGCCTCCTAAGTCTCGGGCACTATTTTGAGTGCTTCCTGTGCACTGTGATTCCTCACTCACCGTAACTATGCTTTGCGGATGGGGAAACTGCAGCCGGGTGGTTAAAACCACTGGCTATGAGCTAAACACCGTCCAGAGAGGAGAAGCGGCCCAGCGGTAGGCATCTCGATGCCCGTGTGACTCGTGACCCGACCCTTCCACACCCCTAGTTGTCCTGCCCAGTGAGGGCCGGAGCAAGCCCCTGCCGTAGCTTTCTACAGCCAAACTTCCCAGCCCCCAGTCGGACTTGCACCGTGCGCAGGAATTTAATTCCTTCCATCCTCTCCTGGTCCGTTTGCAGGGGGAGCTGAGCTACTGGATCATTCTTCACTTCACCTGCCTTACGGGAAACAGATTCAATTAGAAAAAAAAATCTATTGCTAATTTGAAAGCTCTGATTCTATAATTTCCTACAGGGAAGACATGTAAATTGCGTGTTATTTAACACCCTTCCACGGCAGGTGAGTTCCGCAGGGGGCAATTATACCCGCACTCCGCTCTTCTTACAGATTTCTGACAAGGCAGGGGGAGGGGAGAGCAGGAGGAGGGGCTGGGAAGAGGTTACTCCCGGGCTGGCCCCCAGGGATGGCGGGAACGGCCCAGGCGGGCGGCTGGCTTGGGGCGCCCAGGCAGAGAGCCGGGTTCCCGCCTCTGACCCCTCCCTGACCACCTGGGAAACCACCCAGTGCGTGGCACCAAGCTGTCCCTCAGTCTCTCTGCCTTTGTCCCTACCTGGGAAAGGGGGCCAATCCCCTCCTAACCTGAGCTGCGAGGGGGACCTCAGCCCGGCCTGGCACCCACCTCTCTCCCTTCTTTCTTCCCTTCCCCTTCTCTCTCTCCTTCCCTCCTCGCTATCATGTGCACCCTGTATACCTCTCTTCACTTTTAACAAATGATTCTTGCGCCCCTCTCCGAGCTGCCCCAGCTGCGCCCCATCCCCCCTGCAGAGCAGCCGGGCGGGCGCCACCTGCTGGCCGCGGGGAGAAGAGCGCGCTCCCGGCCCAGTCCTTCAGCGGACCTACTGGGAACCCAAGTCCTGGGGCTTCCTAGGCTCCCCAGATGATCTCCCTCTTCTGCAGGATGGGCGTGGCTGCTGGCTTGCAGAGGGAGCTCCGAGAGGTAGACGGACCGCCCTAACATCACACAGCGCGATAGGGAGGCTGGGAAGGAGCCGGGCCCGGACTGCCCCACTAGCAGGCTGCATTAACAGCCCGCAGCTCTCTTCCTAGTGTTGCACAGCACTGGGTTCAGCCTTGGCCTTGCTGGATCCAGCCCTGGTCTCAGAGAAGTTCTGCTTCTGCTCATCAGGGAGCTTGGCAAGAAACCCCAGCCTCTTAACCTCGTCACAGCCGCACCTCCAGCCTTGGCCACAGGAGGGCAGCAGCGCCCCTTCCATCGCGGCCCAGGCTCCACCCGCCTCTCCCTGGGAAGCAGGACCTTGGCGGAGGCCCAGGGTTGGGGACTGGATCTGGGGACCTGGGGTTTCCCCGGGGCCCAGGCCGGCTCCCGCCACCTCTGCTGCCTTGGTGGACGCCAAAACCTCTGGTAGGCTGGGGAGAACTGGGGGCACCGGGCTATTGCCCCAGCTCAGCTGTGTGGCCTGAACTCATCCCTGCCTCGCCCTGGGCCTCAGTTTCCCCGTAAAATGTGGGTGTCGGTTCAGGTCGGGATGACACATGGACAGTCCGCAGTTTTGTTCAGTCTAGACGGAGTTTTCAAAAGCCTTCACGAACAGCTAGCTCTCAGCATCCCCTGCCACGGTGACAACCTGGTTTCAGTGTGTTTCACAAGGGGCAAAGCTTGTTGGAACCTGGTACTTCTGAAGGAGAAGGGTGGCTGGGCCCGGACCCAGCCAGATTGCTACACCCTACTGTGCAGAGGATGCACGAGGAACGGTGAGAGTTCCCGCCCTCTGCCAGAGATCTGCAGGGCCCCCCCTGCAGGGGTCTGTGTCCTCTCCTGGTCATCGTGGAGCGCAGAGGGCCCAGTCAGGAGGAGTCTGTGACTCCTCCCACCCTGCAGCTGGAGCATCGCCAGGATTTACTTCCTGGAGTAAACCTTGCCCCCACCCCATCCACCTCCTCCAACCAAGTCAGGGACTCACCTCCCTTCTCTTCAATTTTCTTCCTGAAAGAAATTAGGCTGATCCTGTGCATATGTTCATTGGTTTTCAAGATATGAAAATACATGCATATTATACCCGCAAAAGAGTGTATAGAACACATCTGCTAAAGAGTAGCAATAAAATGAGTGGAACACAGCGATGCAGGACCGACCTCGACCACTCAGGAGGCTGAGGCAGGAGGATGGGAAGTGTGGGCAACTTAGCAAGACCCTGCCTTTTTATTAGTCTTTCTGTGTATGTTTGTGATACACAGAAAGACCCTCTCTCAAAATAAAAAAACTAAAAAGGGTTGGAGCATAGATACATGTTAAGGTCCTGGGTTCAACCCCCAGAATTTCACACACACACACACACACACACACACACACACACACAATAATAGTAAAATGCTCACCACTAAGATCAAAACAGAGAGCATTGCTCTTCCCTGAGTTTTATACTAAACATTTTGAAAAGTACTGGCTGCAGGTAACATCATCCATTGGGTTCTGATCTCAAACAAAATTTCTGATAAGCTTCTGTAACTATATTAATATAAAACAAAAAAAAGACTTTAAGGGAAAAAGCACATTTTGTGGTTAGAATTGCCACTGGATAACTGGAGAAGGTTCACTTTCACCAGGAAGCCGTAACCCTCCTCAGTCTCTATGCAGTCACCTCTTGGTACCCACAGCAGGCTGGCACCACTGGACGTAGTCCTCAGACCCCGTGAGTAAAATGGCCTGGTGTTTGCTCAGAGCAAAAGCACATCTTTCCATGCACTTCTGATATCTCTGGACCACACGTAGTTCCAAGGAAAGCGCATGCCAGGCAGACTTGGGGGCTCACGCCTGGAACCCTAGCTACTTGGGAGGCTGGGAATGTAGCACACGCACACACAGGCACACAGGTGAAGGCTGTGCAAATAGTTATTATACTGCATTGTTTAGGGAAGAGTGGCCAAAACATTTCCTTTCCATGGTCGTTTTGACTTTGGAGAAGAGCCAGAACTCAGAGCAAGATCCACTGAATAAGCTGGATGAGGACACAGCGGCCTGTTTTCATGTGGTGGAAAGTGCCGCAAGTGGTTTGAATCCTTTCAGGCCACTGAGGCAGCCACAGAAAGACACTCACGAAAGAGCACTTCCAGAACTGCTTCAGAAAGTGGCAGGAATGATGGGACGTGTGTTTGGAGGGAGACAGACAGACCGGCATACAGAATTTTGAGGGGGATGAATGGTACTCTGTGTCTTCTATGGTGCTATCAATGTTTCTTCTATAGTACTAATTTTTTTAAAATTTTTACACATTTGCTGTTTGTTGACCACACACATACTTAGACTTTGAATAGTCCTGAGTATCTCTCTTTAAAAAGGAACACAATCTACATTTAGAACATAACAGTTTTTAAAATTCAGTCTGACAATCATCTTTCAAGCAGAGTTTGGGTCCTTTTATAGTTCCCTTACCTCACTGGGTTAACTTATACAATCTTATATTTTCTGTTCATTCTATATGGTCCCTGCTCACAGCCTGTTTCTTGCCATCAGTGGAAAAATTTCCTTATCTTAATTCTGTTTTCTGGGTATTTAGAAGTTATATACTCTATGGTTAGTTTTTAATGCTTATCCTAGGTATTTTGAGGCTGAGTACTTAACTAACATAGTCTAAACTTAGTCAATATATTTACTCTCCTTCCAAATAATTGAAAGAATTTGAAAGCTTTAATTTTGAACATCCTCTCCCAAATTACATGGTACAGTCCAATATTTTAGTACCAGTCTGTTTTTCCTACCATAAATTAGACCTTATTATTGTGGAGTCAAACAGTCGAGGCTTGTTTTGTTTTTCCCCAAATATTTGCCAGTGTCCCTTATGTATCTGGCATTTTTCTCTGGAATAATGTTTGTTTTACTGGAAATATATTACATTTAGAGATTTCTGTAGTGAGGATATTTTGATGGTAAAAATCTCACAGTTGTGATTTCCCTGAGTATGTCTTGACTTCAGCTTTACCCTGAAAAGATATATAGAGTTCTAATTGCTCAGCCAGTTAAACATAATTCTATTCTGCAGCAGCTTCCACTGAAGACTGTGAGAAGTCCGCTGTATGTCCAGTTATTGATCTTTTGGGTCATCTTTTTATCCTCTGATGCTTTCAACAGCTTCTGTTTTTCTTTGACGTTCCACAGTTTTACTCCATGTGTCTTGACATGAGTTTCTATTTATTTACCTTCCTTGGGATTCATTGGTGTCTTAGTTACTTTCTCAAGGCTGAGACAAAACACCTACCACCCAAAGTTAAAAAGGGAAAGGTTTGCTCAGGTCAGTTTGAAGAGGTTTCCGTCCACAGCCGGCTGGCTCCAAGGCAGGGCAGCGTGGCCGGAGGGCATCGCAGAGGAGAAGCAGCGCCACAGGGCAGGTGGGAGGTGGCGGCCTCAAAGCACCAACAAATCTACCTTCCTTCCGTCCAGTTTATAAACCTAGTGATTGGTGCCACCCGCGCCCAGGGAGGGGCTTCCTTTACCCACACCCTTAGTCCCAGTATCACATCCTTAATCCACATTCACACACCCTGATCCAGCCACCCTTGGAACTCCCCAGGCCCTGGGGGAACACCTACATACAGGCCATAACCACGGGCCTTCCAGGACCTGAGCTTTGACATCTACAGCAGTTCCACAAAATTCCCAGCCCTCGTCTCTTGTTACCCTGCCTGTAGCCCATTATCTCCTAGAACTCTGAACAGCTGCGCCAGGCCCTCCCACTTGATTTTCTGGATAACCCTGTGTGCTGATCTTCTCTCTGCCGTCTAAACTGTCTGTTCAGTTTCAGATTCCAAATTCCGTATATTTCATTTCTAGAAACAGTTCTTTTTCATCTCTGGCAGTTCTCTATAGAAACTTATTCCCTGCTCTTTTTCCAAAGTTTTCTTTATTTCTTTAAAAACACAATATAATAGTTCTTTTAAATCTACTGGAGGCCTGAGATGACCCTTTCACATCAGAAAGCTTCTAGGGTTTACTTCTGCTATCTCTCGTTTCTGTCGGCCCTTTTAGTTTCTCCCTTGACGAGTTTTCTTTTTCCCCTTTTTGAGCTACTCACTCACTTTCCTTGGAACTGGATGACATTCTAAAGGCTGATGGTGTGTGTAAATTTTCCTGAGGATTTGCTGTAGTTGAATTTAAGGTCTACTGCCAATGGACTGGGGGTACTGTGAAGCCAGGGCCACTGTCATTTAAACTCTTAGCTTGAGTTTATTTCTAGCCACACTAGTAGTATGAATTCAAACTGGAAACCATGTGAGGACCAGCCTAGGACAACAGATTCTTAAGGGAGATTTAGTTGTTGGTTGATATTAGGGATTGAACCAGGGAATGTTTTACCACCGAGCTACATCCCTCAGCTTTTAAATTTATTTTTAAATAGACTCTCACTAAGTTACTAACCCTCCCAGTCTGAGCTCAAACTTGTAATCCGCCTGCCTCAGCCTCCTAGAGTGCTGGGATTACAGGTGTATGACTCCATGACCAATGGAGATACATTTTCTTCTCTCTCTCTCTCTCTCTCTCTCTCTCTCTCTCTCTCTCTCTCTCTCTCTCTCTCTCTGTCTTTTTGAGGCAGGGTCTTGCTTTGCAGTTCAGGCTGGCCTTGAGCTCATTTTGTAGCCCAGGCTGGTCTTGAACTCTCGACAATTCTCCTGCCTCAGCCTCCTGAGTGCTGGGATTACATGCATGTGCTACCACACCTGGCTACATTTTTTTTAACCCAATGTCAAGGCCAGAGCATGGAGCTTTCCCTTTTTTTCTTCTCCTGCGGGGTAAGTTACTGGACACTCCTGCCAACACTCTGCCCTTGTGGACTCTGGCTTCTCGGGGTCTCCTGTGACATCACACTGGGCTCCATTTGCTCCCGCACCTCTCACAGGAACCAGCGACTCACAGTCTCCGTGGTCTCCTCCCTTGGCTTCATCTTCAAGAACCACTATTTTTGCTTGCTCTTATGGCAATTCCACAAGACATGGACAAAAAAGATTAGATAGGTCGATAGATAGATAATCTCCAGGTGCCCGGGCTGTAGCTTAGCAGCACAGCACCTGCCTAGCAAGCACAGGGCCCTGAGTTCAACTCCTGGTACCAGAACAAAAAGCATTTTAGTTATAACCAGCAAGGGAGTTATGAAAGGTTTCTTATCTGGCACAGTGCAGAGACAGATGTCTCCCTGAAAACTTTCCAGAACGTGCCCTGGCCTTTGGCCTGTTCGTCCCTCTGAGTCCCTGGATGAACAGGTGAGCACACATCCGAATGTCTCACCTGCTCGGTCTGCACCATCTAAAAACTCCAAGCACCCCAGCACCCTGTGCCTGTCGGATGCCCCCCGCTCCAGGGAAGGGCAGGTTTTTGCTGGACTTTATAGCACATCACCAGCTGTGAATCACGGCTTCTCCCAGAATAGATTCACAGCAAGTTTCAAAACTGACCTGCTTTTATGAAGTTTCAGTGCTGCAAAATGAAAGCACGTCTTGCCAGCTGGAATTGCACCAGGCCGATCCAGGGCCCGAGGATCCTCAGAGCCCTTACCAGAAGGTCCACGGGAGAGACGTCAGGAGTCTGGCACAGAAGAAACGGGACTGTCTGACAAGGCACGGTGCCCCAGCCCTCGACTTTCTTAAAATGGAACGGATCCTGGTCCCTAGATATCCCTCTCGCCCCGCACCCCACCCACCTTCACACTTCTGACTCAGAGGGAAGAATAAGGCACCGGCAATTCATCTTCTCTGAGCGCTGCCGGCGAGCGTGTAAGTTTTGTTCACAGCTGAGTTATTTCTGATCTCGGTTCCTGCAAAAAGAAATATGGAGCAATGGTGGCTGGGAGACGTTTGGAAGCTGTGCCAAACCAAACAGTGTCTAAAAGTCTACATCGGAGCGGCCAACCTCGGGAAAGTGTGTTTTCACTTACGAAAAAGCACCTATAATGAAGGGCAGGGGTGGGAGGGCAGGAGGAGAAGGTACAAAAGGTGCGATGTGTGTACGTCCCGGCCCCCCACCCTAAATGTATTTATTATGTATGGCAAACACAGACACATAAAGAAGGGGAAATCCCCTTAAAAGGAGAGCCAGAAAGGGCAGTCTCGGGGTGACCATTCCAGGCAGCTTCTCAGCATGTGTGGCCCCACACATGCCTTTGGGAGCCAGAAGGGTCACGACACACAGGGCCTCCAGGGCCAACACAGCTCAGAGCTAAAAGGTAGGCATGTGGTCTGAGAGAGTGGGGCCAGGCCCCCCTGTCCCTGCCAGGTAAGCCACTGGACCTGGCATCCACCCTCTGACCTGTGACCGGAAGCTGCCTTGCGAGGGGGCCAGCAAGCAAGCAGGTAAGGTTACGTGTGTGATTATTCCAAATTGCGGGGCTCAGCGAGCTCCTAGCGCTTCCCCAATGCCCGTGGTGACACACTCGTGAGACAAGATGACCACGGAGTATCAGAGACAAAACCTGAGAGAGCTGAGGTGAAGAGCCTGCAAGGCCCAGAAGCACAGCGCCCTGACTTCTCCCTGGAAGTCCAGAGCAGAACAGGGACTGGAATTCGGCTCTGTTGGCCTTAGAGCTACCTCCCTTCTTTGACGCTCAAACCTCAAACAAGCGTTCCATGGGGCCAATCCTGTGTGTGTGTGTGTGTGTGTGTGTGTGTGTGTGTGCAGGAGCCCGGAAGTGAATCGGAAAGTCTCCTTGTCCTGGAGACGCCCTGGGGCTACCAGATCAGACAGACGCAGGAAATAAGGACCACAGGGTTTCCGACCTGACAAGGCAGACAGCTGCCCTGCTTTCTCTCCTCCTTAAACTCTGCTACCAGGATGGAGAAGGACCTCTTCAAAAGCCACACAGAGTGCAGGGAGTGGTAAGCAGACAGCAGCGGCCACTTTCAGGAAGCCCGAGAGCAGGCAGTCTGAGCTGGAAGTGGAAGCAGATCCTTGGCTGAGGAGGAAGAGCACAGCCACACCCAGACGCAGCAGCTGGACACTCGTCACCAGCCTGTAAGAGCCGGGGCTGTCCCGCGCCGGAGGTGGGTGGGGCTGGCCAAAATGAGGAGCAGGGGCTGACGGGCCACTGCTCAAGTCACCATTAACAAGCGAGGGTCTGAGATGGGTGTGCTGTAACCCCAGCACTCAAGGAGGCTGAGGCAAGAGGGGTGCAAGTCTGGGTACAGCCCGGGCAATAGTGGGACTTAGTAAGACCACTAAAATAAAAGGTACAAACAGGCTGGGGATGTAGCGGAGCATGAGGGTGCTGGGGTTGAACCCACGTACCGCAAAAAGAAAAGGAGGAAGGAGGAAAAGAAGGAGGTGGAGTGGGAGGAAAAGTCCCCTGAGTCTACTCACCAACTCTGGGAAATCCACCAAGCGGCACAGCGACCCTCCTACCACTCCAGGCCAGGCGTGTGAGACCAAGGACCCCTGGACAGGTGCACAGGGGACACTGAGGACCCTTGTCCACACCCACCCATGTCCTGCACCATCCAGCCGGAGACTGATGTGCTCCCCCCAGGGAGCATCGCCAGCCCAGGACAAAGGTCCATGCACACAGATGTGCAGCCCCCAGTGATGCCTCCTGTTAGCAGCCCTCACAAGCCAGGAGCCTCCCGGGCTCTTGTGCCCCATGGCTGGCAGCAGAGGGCCACTAGACCAGGAGGAGAGCCACGCTGTGACCCCAGAGATGGAAGAAAACAGTGTGGACCAATGCGACTATTCTGGGTGGAGTAAAAAAAGGCACAATGCTTCGAGATGCTGAAGGAAAAGCGTTCGCAGCCTGATCTCCTCATCCGGCAGAACCATCAATCAAACGTGAGGATCAGGCGAGTATTTTTAGGCATTTACACTTGGTCCTTGACATTCTCAATTCCATATGCAGGCGCTCGCTTGCTGAAGTCGACTCGCGTCAGCTCTGGCTCTCGTGTCCCCTCCACAGTCCTCTTCTTGCCCCATTTCCACATTTGGGTGCTTTACATCGGCGACCTTCCCAGTTCAAACAAGTGCAAGGCTCTCTCACCCGGGCGAAGGAGGTATAGGAAGGTAGCGCGTGAGTTACGCCGAGCTTCCCTCAGGCTTAAATTACAGCGACTTTGGCCACGAGTGCAACATCTCTTAAGGTGTCTGTCTTTTCAAGACAGATACATCATAGGCCGCACGGGACCCTCCGTTCCTCGGGAGATGGCGAGCGGGGACTGCCCATCAGGATGACAGAGCAAAGGCCTGGAAAGGTGGGCTGGGGGCGTGCTTGGGTTCCATCCCCA
The DNA here is from genome assembly GCA_004027595.1 of Dinomys branickii. NCBI lineage: Eukaryota > Metazoa > Chordata > Mammalia > Rodentia > Dinomyidae > Dinomys > Dinomys branickii. Next base: position 82,568 of record PVLD010006755.1, read on the forward strand.
GCATGAGGGAGAGAAAGAGGAGGACAGGAAGATTGAGCTACAAGGAACGGAAGAAAAGCCAGGGGACCCCGGGACAGCAGCCACCCCTGGCCTGGGGCACAGGCATAGGAGAACCTGGTCATCCTAAGTCCTTTGAGGAAAGTTCAGGACAGAATGAGCCACTGCTATCCAGGAAACTCAACAAAGGAGAAACAGGAGCATTAGTTGGGAGCGGGCATTGCCAGGGGTGGTGGGTGGTGGCTGGCACGGTGGCAAGGACCTTTCCCTCGCTGTCGGCAGGTATGTGTGGCAAGCGGGACCCAGGGCAGCACCTTTTGCATAGGCGCCGCCAGCCAATCAAGGCAGCAAGACCATCCCGATGCGGCCTCTGAGGCACGTGGTTTAACAACACAGAAACCAAAGTAATTAAAGGCGGTGAAATTGCTGCCTCTGGGGAGAAGCTACCGCGGACAGAGCAGGGAACTGCTATTTTTCCTAACAAATGTTGGAGAACTGTCTGCCTATGTGAGTTGGATTCAGATGAAAGCTAAAACTAAAGAAAAGAAATGAACAACCTTCTCTGACCCTGAACATGGCCTGCAAGTGAGAGGCAAAGATGCTTTCTGCCTGCCCTCAGATCTCTGCTTTGACCTGGACACTGCCCTCACCCTCAGCCTCGGCCTCGTAGGGGAAGTTATGGCCTAGACCAGCTGAAGGTCCCAGCTGGGAGCCGACTGCCCAAGGGCCCCTCTGCAGCAACTCTCCTGCTCACAGGGGAGGGGGCGCTGGTATTGACCTTTGCTGTCAGTTTGCAAATGCACTCTGCCACGCCTCCCCCTGCTCCTCAGCGCTGGATAGCAGGGTAATGACAGGGGCACGGATGCCTTGGGCGCTCGGGAGATCCCAGCACCTGAGGTGGCAGAGACGAAGCAGAACACACGGGACAGGATGGGGGCCAGGATGCAGGGAGTGGAAGCCCATCTCCAAGCCCAGGCTATTGTTCTACCCCAGGCCAGATGTGACTCCTGGCATCTCACCCCTGATTTCCTCCTCACTGGTGACAGCTGCAGTTGGCAGTTTATACCAGAGTCCCAGTAACAGTCCCCAGAGCAGACCACCTGAGACTGCCCATTGGATACCCCTGCTGATGAAGCACCCCCCCCTTCCCCTGCATGGCAGACTCAACCACCAAAGCTGCAGCTGAAAGAAGACAACTCCAACACTAAGAGGCACACGTGTCCCCGTCCAAATCCCTCATGCCTCCTGCAGCCCAAGCAAACACCCAGCTAGCGGGGCTCATCTCGCTTTCCTCACGGGGCTCTCGGGGGCCAGATGAATCATGCCTATTTGGGGGAACAAAAGAGTGAGAAATCCAAGGAATATTTTGAGAAACTCGAGCAATTAGATGTTAAAATAGATGGTTACATCCCTGATTAAATAGCACAGCAGACATGAATGGGGGGCGTGGGGCGGAGAGCTGTTCTCAGGGAAAAGAATCTAACATGGATCCCAGTGTCTGCACAGGGCAAAGGGAAGCAGAAGGAGCAGCAGAAAAGAAATCGGTTTGGACGCAGTCTTTGCATCCTTCACATGGGCTGAAAAAGACATTACTTATAATGCAAAGTAAATCCTAGAGAGACAGGCCAAAAATACAAGTGACTATGGACCAGCTCTCTGGAGGGATGGAAAATTTTCAAGCTTTAAAATGACTGAGGTTATTTTTTTAAGAGAAAGGAGAACAGATTTGCCTACATAAAAAACAGAAAATCTTCTGTACCACAGACAAAATTAACAAGACTGGGGGGTAGGGAGGAAACAGACTGCTCCCCTCAAGAAAGGCAAAAGGTTAATATCCATAACCTAGGAAAACACTGTGCTCGCTGGTAAGAAAAACCTTGAACCAACAAGGTTTTTATTTTCTTTTACTTTTTGGAACTTGACAAAAATGATACCAAATTTCATCTGGAAAAATAAACATGCAAGAGCAGCCAGGGAAATTATAAGGAAAAACAAAAGTAATGAAAGAAGACTGCTTTTACCAGATGTTAAAATGTCCTGTGAAAGTACAGTAGTTTTTAAAAGTTTAGTGGTGTCAGGAAGGACCTAGAGAGGTCCGGGCAGACCGGGCGCGGAGATGGATGGGAACGGAAGTGGAGATTCAGCACATAAATAAAAGGTGCATTTCCTATCAGAGGAGAAAGCTGTATTGTTCAGAGCAGGCGCTCAGATAACTGGAAGTCGGCCATCTGGAAAGGATAAAATGGAACCCCTACCTCACCCCTTACACCCAAACTCATTCCAGATGGACCCAAAATTTAAACCAAAAACATGAACTTAAAAATTATAAAAAGGTGAATTTATAAGCCTGGAAAGGAAAGCTCCGTCTAAGTGGCGGGATGCGGTGCCTCGAAGCCACGGTAAGAGTTCACTCGGGGAAGTAACGGGGTGAGAATGCTGAATCGTCTGAGAAAGACGAGAATCAAGCTCTCTCTGATTTATTACAATAGACAAGGAGCGGAGAGAAGAGAAACAGGGCTCCCTGTTCCTGTTCCAGGGCTGTTACCGCTTGATGGGTTCAGCAGGTTTAACCCAGACTCCCCTGTGCGGCAGGGATGAGGTGCAAAGCGTAGCGCTAGGTGTCACGGGGCCAGCGGCGACTCTGACCGAGGATCACAGGAAGCTGTGCTCGGGGACAGTCCCTGCCAACAAGAAGACTGGTGTCGGGGAGGCCGGAAAGCAAAAGCACTGCCCACGGATGAACCAGGATTCCGGACTTCAAAGGCTTCGCGCCCAGCCCAGGTGCCCTCGGTGTGACCGACAGGAATGATTGACAGGGCGCTCAACACGCATGCGTGTCTCAGAATCCACTCTGAGTTTAACCACAAGCGGGACACGTCATGCATATTAATGAACCCTTAATGAGGCCGGAGTGGGGCGAAGGTGACCAAAGGTCAGAGGAGGAAATCCTGGAGCATCACAGCTCTCTGTCAGGACCGTGCAAGGAACAGTGGTCGTAAGGTGCCCTTTAAAATTAAATGGGTAGAAGGGAGTGATTTCCTCAGCTCTATCCTTCTAACTGTACTATTAAGCTAATAGCAATGGGACGCAGTCCTAGGAAAAATGTAAGTTTAAATCCAACTTAATACTGAAAAAGGCAAACAAAGTCCCTGAAAGACTAACCACTGAGTAAGGAAACCCTAGCCAGATCTTTGGAGAGATGAAATTTTTCTCAGTTTTAAAATGATAAGAGGGAATCAAAATTTGGAAATGAGAGGGATTTAACTGTTCAAAAATTTTCTGTACCAAAAAAAAAAAAAAAACTGAACCTTAAATTTTTTTGACCACGTAAAATCCTTAAATTTCTAAGTGGAAAACAAAAGCAGAAGTAAAGCCAACGCAAACCTGGGGAGGGACCACCATGCTGCAAGATTTAGAAAATTTAGAAAATGCTCATAGGCATAGGCAAGAGAAGGATTTCAAATCTAACAGAAAAACTGACAAAAATTTTTTGCTGTACATGAAAAGGAGATTGGCCCCAAAATGAAAAACATCATACAAAACAATTCAATCTGGCTGCTATTTAAGAAATATAAGTTAAGAAAATTGGTACCTTTTTACCTATCAACTTGCCAAGATTCACAAAGCTCTCACTCAATAGCAACAAAAGCACAGAGAGAAATAAAAATTGGTCAGAATCTTCAGGTTTGAAAATACTCCAAACATATGGAGAAACATCTATTTTCTTTTTTTTTTTTGCCAGTACTGGGGATTGAACTCAGGACCCTGCGCTTGCTAGGCAGGTGCTTATTCCACTGAGCTATATCCCCAGCCCCCGAAACATCTATTTTCAGATGCTGTCAGTGGGCATATAATTTTGTTTACTCTATGATTTTTGATGCCTGTGTAATGCTCCATGTGCAGATGTGGCAAAATATATTGAATCAATCCTTGTTTATAGACACAGGGTTGTTTTTTTCAAAAAACTGGTCTTCATATAAAAAGCCATACTATGAGGACATCCTCGGACAAACACTTTTGCATACATGTAGAGCTTTGTTACCCCTGCAGCCCTTTTCATTTTTTATTTCCAGACAGAGTCTCACTCAGTTGCCCAGGCTGGCCTAGAGCTCACAATCCTCCTGCCCCAGTTTCTTGAGTAGCTGGGATTACAGTCCTGCGTCACCAAGTCTGACTAAAATTTTTGGTAGGTATTGCCAAACCGCATCCCCACAGGTGACAGCAGTTTACAATGCGGCCAACAGTGTGTGAACATAGTGGTGCCTCCACCATGTCTAGCACCAAGAGGAATAACACTGATATTGTTTTAACTGTTAATTTTTTTTTCACTGTACCGGAATATGTTTTTTAAAGAGGGTAGCAAGTGGGGAATGAGGTAGACACAGGAACGAAGAGCAACGGTGAAGAACTGCAAATTGTGCCGCAAATAGGATTTTTCTTGGTTCTGCCTTTGCCACCCACCTGCCAAGAGATTCTAGCACAATCTCAGCCATCTCTGGGACTCAGTTTCCCTATCTGTGAAGCAAAGGAAAGAAAGGTTCCATTCTTCTCCAAGCTACTCACTGACTAACACAGCAGAGGGACTCGGCCTCCCCTGGGGGTCCAGGTGGAGGAGGTGGGTGTCGGTAATCCCTGCCAATGCTTCCCCCCATGCCAGGGAAGCAGCCACATCAGAGGGCCCAGCTGGCCAGCCCAAGGAGACAGAGCTCCAGGCCCAGCCCATGCTGAGGCCAAGGAAGGCCAGGGAGCCCATTTCTGCTCTGTGGAGAGCTCATTGTTTCTCTGCCAGCAGGCTGGTTGGACCCAGGCCTGCCTTTCCTGATGTCTTACACATGGGACATTCAGCATTGATCTGCTCACGAACACTGATCTTGCTCAAAAGCCATCAGCGGCCCCTCATTGCCTTGGGAAGCAAGGGGAATCCTCCTGACTGATTTTGCCCTGGAGGCTCCAGGCTCTGGCTCCCACCTCCTGCTACAGTCTGGCCAGACACACAGTCTCCACTTCCACAAGTTAAGCTTTGAATATCGTCTTATCTGGGGTTCCCTTCTGCCTGGCCTCTGCTCACCTTCGGCCCTCGTGCCCGTCTCTAATGACTTCCTGCGCCATGAGCGTGTGAGCCCTCGGCCACACTCTAGGATGTGTGATGTGAGCAGGAGTCAGAGGGCACAGGGTCCTGACGGGGGATGTGTGTGAGCCTGCAGCTCTCCAGCCTGGTGAACCATAGAGAATCTCAGAGGAAGCAAACATGCACACCTAAAACTGTGCATAGCATAATTACAGTCCAGAGTGATGCGGGTGCATGTGTGTGTGTGAAGGACCAGAGAGAATAGAGTGCACCCAGAGGTTCTCATCGCTGAATATCTTTAAGATGATAGAACCAGTGGTAAGGTGACGGTCACTGCTTCCAGATGCCGAGCGGTGCCCTTGACATTTTATACGTGCTCTTTATGCATTTTTTGTCTTTCAAATTCTCCACCATTTATTTTCTTGACTTCTGTAATCAGAAAAATGTGTTGCTTTTTTAGTATACTTGCATTACATGGTGATCAATGGATAATGAATTTCATGCTGGACAGAGACCTAGGGTCAGAATCCCTCACTCACCTTTTAGGTGAGGCCCCTACATTTCAGGACGCCCTCTTCTGCCCACCCCTGCTGTCTCCCTGAAAGCTGGGTCCAACAGCTGCCCCCAAGTCCACAGCTCAGAGGAATGAACTTAGTTAAACCCTTGAATCCCAGGAGTCCCCAGCCTGGTCCATCCCAACTGCCCAAGCATCAGCAGCATCTTGGTGGCTGGCAGGGTAGAGGCCAAGATCCGAGTCTCTGACAGTCAGCCAAGTCCTGATGCCCCTGAACAGTTCAGTATGAACTTGACCAAGTGCTCCCCTTCCTCTCTGCCTCAGTTTCCCCATCTGTAAAATGGTCACCTTAGCAGCCCCCACCTCCTTAGTAGACAGGGAGGAGAATGAAATGGGATGGGTTGCAAAAGTCCCCGCACGTAGCTGGTATTCCACACATAGGTGTCCCTTCATCATCCTCAGTAGGGTTTGCTGCTAGCTGGATGGGGTGTGCTTCACACTGCAGGCGGGCGGCCCCCTCAAGAGAGCACTTAGGAAGAAGTCCTCAGGGCGCAGGCCCCCACACTAGAATGGTAAAAGGACCAATAAAGAGTCTAGCCAGACTGGACAAAGTCCTGCCGGCCAGAGGGGGGAGGGGAGCTGCGGCAAGAAGGGCTTAAACCAGGGACAATGGGCACGTCTGAGCTGACCGGGGCCACTGCTTTGCATCAGGAGAAGAGCTATTTTCTTGTTTAAAGCCTTAAAGAGCTATTAAGTTGGGCAAATCACTGGTAAAACAGCTGGAAACCTACGTGGCAATTTAAACAGCTGATCGCCCTTGCATCGTGACAGGAATGCGGGCTGCTGGGGCAGCCACTCAGAAGACCCACGCTGTCAGGGCTAAGAAGATTGAGCGGGACCCTTCCCAGGCCTCCGCATGCAGCAGCGCTTTATTTAGCAAATCCACATTTCCCCCCACCGTCTCCCCCCTCCCTCTCTCTTTTTAAGTGAGCAGACAGAACTCTAATTTTCCCTCTTTTTTCTCCCCAGCCCCCTTGAATCAGCCCATTCTTTCATTATGTGGAACTAATGAAGGCCTCACAGAGTCCCTGCTCAGGAATAGGGCCCTTAAATAAAACATGTTTCATTGATCAACTTCAAAAAGGCTTTGGCGGAGTTGGAGGTGGGAGAGGGAGGAGGTGTGGGGTTTAGGGAAACAGCGGAGGGAGGGTCTCCCGGGCTGCCTTGGAGGGGGAAGGGGGCTGCCGCTGGCTGGTGACAGCCGGGAAGGAGGGGGCCATGCATAATGTCTGTTTCTGTCCCCTCCATCCAGTTGTTTGTTTTGTGGGCCAGCGAGTCTGCGGGCGCGGGAGCCCGCCAGCCTCAAGCTCCACTGTTCACCACAGTGGACAGGAAGGGACGGCTGGATTGCTTTAAGATTTTTTTAATTTTATTTTTTTCTGAATCTCCCCACAAATAAAAATTTTGGCCAACCAAACAGAGCTCAAGCCTTAGAGCAATCCCCTAGAGAAATGTGGCTGCCAGCTTCCAGCATTGCTGAGATCCATTCTGGCAGTGTTCTGCAATACTGCGCTCTGAGGGCGGAGGTCGGTCAGCTCAGCCCAAGGCAGGCGGGATCCTTGTGAACAAATACTTGCTTAGCACCTCCTATGTGCCAGGCTCCTCTGCAGATCCCTTTTCTTGGCTTTAAAAGCCATTTAGATTGCAAGAGCAGTGCATGTCAATTGCAAGACCGGTTCACGACACACACTGTGGGTGCAATCAAAAGTCAAGTCCCCAAAAGGGATCTCTAAATCCCAGCCACTGTTAGCATTCAGATGTGTTGCGCTTTGCGAGTTCTTCATACACACACACACACACACACACACACACACACACGGGGGTGGGGGGCTTTTCTGGTTTGCCGCAAACACGGGATCACAAACAAATCATCCCAGACAGAGGGTCAGAGTCACACAGTCACAGACCGTCACAGTCTGGGACAGAACACCTGACACAGGCCCTGTTTGCAAACTTGGCTTTGTCACAGCACAGCCGGGATGCCCCCAACGCCTCTGACGGCTCCCCCTTCACATTCTCTTGTGCTTGTACCTTCGTTTGCCCGGCCGTCTCCTCCCAGGAGATGCTGAGGTCCTTCTCAAGTTTTCTTTGTTACCAGCAGTGGCTCTTGAACTTCCCTGAACAGATGTCGGTGCCACAGGCCGTAGTTCTAGAGCGATTTGGGGTATATTGTATGCATGTACGCAGATGGGTATGTATGTGGGAATCTATTTTGCGATTCTGGGGATCAAACCCAGTGCCTTACACATGTCAGGCCCTAGAGAGGGCATTTTCAATCTTGATAGGTATGTTTTCCATAAAGGCTGCTCCGATATGCCTCCTACAGCACTGTCCAAGACTGCCCGCTCTGCTTTGTCCCTGGATGCTCTGACCTTTGCCACCTGTATCAGTCCCTTGGGGAAACTCGTCGGGTGTGTCATTGTTTATATCTAGATGTCGACCCTAAAATCTCGTGGATCGAAGCCAGGACCTTTGGAGGGTGATTGGGCTTGGGGGACTTACAGCTGACGTGCTGTTAGGAGGTCAGGGTCCCAGGGGGTCCCAGGGGCTGTGACCTGGAAGGTTCTACCTCCTTCCCCAGATCCTCCCTCTTCTCTCTCTCCTTCCCATCTGCCCCGCCATGGACTGTTTTCCCACTGCCGCGCCATGCTGCCTTGGAGCCAGCCGACCACGGGCTGAAATCTTCCCAAGTGGGAGCCAGAATAAACCTCTCCTCCTTTAATTTGTGGGTGTTGGGCATTGTGTCCCAGCTCCCAGGACAGTAACCAAGACAGTGTGTCTCACTGTAGATTTAGTTGAGATCTCAGTTGGGAGTAAAATGAATTTTTCCTTCCTAACACTACTCTGCCTTTTGTAACTCCTGCTCTGGAAATTGCCAGCTCATATAGTCCCTGAGATTTCCCTTTGCCTGCTCACCGTAGCCCCTGAGATTTCATCGCCCTGCCCACCCTGGAGTTTGGGAGTGGCTGGAGCTGCTTCTCTCCTATACTCTTCCCCCCTTCACCTCCAAACTCTTCATCTTGTTCCTGAGAGTTTTGCTCCTCTGGGTACCTGCTTCAGAGGCATTTTTGCCCTGGAACACCACAGAGGAGTCACTAATCCGCACTCAGCCTCAGTCTCTGCCTCTGTGAAATGGAGTAGTCACACTTTTTTTTTTTTGCGGTACTGGGGATCGAACTCAGGACCCTGCGCTTGCTAGGCAAGCGCTTATTCCACTGAGCTATATCCCCAGCCCCAGTCACACTTTCTTGACAAGGGTGTTTGAAGAATAAAGGGAGATGGTGAACAGCCTGTCCACAGGAAGAACTTACTCCCCCAGCTTCTGTTGGGTTCCCAAATGGGGATCCCCTGAACTTGGAGACTTGATACTGAAAGGTAAGAAAAGATTAGGGATTTAAGGCTCCAGACCCACAGGGGGTGAGATCTCCCCGGGGTTTACTTTTGTTGTGGTTTAGATCAAATGCCCTTCCTGCAAAAGCCTCATGTGCATGGAAGCAGAAATTTGGGGAGGTGATTGGATCATGGGGTGTGCACTCATTGGTCTATTAGGCCACTGATGAATTTATAGCTAAATATGTTGTTAGGGGTGGAGTCTGTGGGAGGAGGGTGGAGTCATGGGGACCATGGCCCGAAAGGGCGGATCTTCCTTCCTGTTCCCCATTTCTGTGTCCACCGCCCACTATGAGGTGAGCAGCTTTTCCTCCACTATGTCTCTCTGACATGCTGTTCCTGCCTTGGAGCCTATGGACTATGGACTGGGTGCCCTGAAAACGTAAGCCAGGTTAGACTTCCTCTGAGTTATGGGTGTTAGGTATTGTGTCCCAGAGACAGGAGAGCTAGCTAGTATAGGCATAGACACCCCCCCTAAATGAAGGGCAACCTGGGCTTCAGCCCTCAGAAGGAACAGGACCCAGACAGCACAGAGACTCAGGCAGCAAGCGGGAGGCAGCCATGCTGTCCAAGGCTGAGGAATCAGCTCTGACAAGTCTCTGGAGTTGAGTCACCCCTGGCTCGTAGGAGTGAAGCCGGGGATGCAGGGGAGCAAAACTGCTTGGTTCACGGGTGCCAGGAAGCAGTGCAGGGGAATAGCACCAGAGGGGAAGGGACAGGGAACAGATACAGCACGCAAGCTCCCGCCTCCATCGCCCACCCCGACACACCCAGGAGTGTGCTTTACTGCTTCGCTAGGTGTCTCTCAATCTAATGAAAGGGAGGTGTCAAGATTCACAGTCACGGCTTCCTTCCAATAGACCATGGGTGCTTCAGGGACCCCAGGCCTCCAAGTCCTATGCCTGGTCCCACCCAGGCTGGCAGCCTTGTGCTTTTCTTTACATGTACGCACATCGGCCCTTGTCCTGCCCTGTCTCAGGTTTATATCAGTACTCACCGAGTGCCAGGTGTATGAGAAACATCAGAGGTGTCATCTCCTTAAGCTGAAGCTCAGAGAGGCTAAGTAACTTCCCTGCAGATACACAGCTGGGTAAGTAGCTATGACCACTCCAGTCCACCATGGTTTTTGTGGTCAGTTGTAGGAGATCTGCAGTACTGACTGGACCCAGGATCAGGCCCTCCTCGACTGTCATCCAGGTCTCTCCTGCAGGATTCATGGGGGAAGTAGCTCCATCTCACTCTGTGCTCATCATGGGCAGAGCCAGTCTTTTCCTGTGCCGCTAGCACGCAGCACAGAGCCTGGGATGGTGCTGGCTCAGTCAACTCTGTGTAGATGAAATGAATTCTCTCTTCTGTCCTTGTCAGGCATGATCACAACAACTGAATCTTTTTTTTCTCTCACTACTTAAGGGGACCAGCACATCCCAGAGTGCAGACACCCAACATTTCTTGGTCCCAATTTCCCCCTCTGCAAAGCCGGAGACACAAGAGTCCTGGCATGTCTGACACACTCCATCCTGCAGATGTCCGTGGTCTCTATCACCATAACCTGCCCCGGCTATATCACATTCACAAGGCTAGACACAGAAGGGCAGAGCTGGCCTTGGGCAGAGCTGGGCCCCAGCCCTTGGTCACAGTATCCCTGGCCAGGGTCTACTCCTCCAGCATTCCTTGGAGATACGGGTGTCAAGACAAGAGGCCATAGTGTCTCACTGTGCACTGGGGAATCTTTATATGGTGACACTTGCACCTCTTTTTCCGTGTTGGGGACAATCTAGAGCTGAAGCAGACTTGGCCTGGGGCCACAGAGGGCTGGCGTCTTCTACTCGGAGTGGCAACCTGGGGCAGGACCCCAGAGCATGGAAAAGCCGAGGGTCCCTGGGCCAAGAGCCCTTAACTTCTTTCTGGATCCTGGGGACACCACCCCAGGATGCTGCTGGCCAGCACCATGGTTTCCTCTGTAAACATCACTAGAGGTGGTGGCTCTAAGGAGTCCTGAGGAGACTTTCAGGAAATCCAGGCAAGCATCTCCCTGTTCTGCCTATTCTTAGAGCCCACCGTGCTGGTCCACTGTCCGGGCACCGGTGGAAAAGGACAGAAAGGGACCAGTGGCCCTCAATCCATTCGGGGCCCCAAATCCACAGGTGCCCTCTCTGCGCCCTCTCTCTGCCAGTGCGGAGGCTCCTGCTCAGCTGCTGCTTTGAGATCCTTGGCAACAGTGCTGCTCCTGGGAACATGGTGTGAGTCTTAGGTATCAAGAGTTGCTTGCAGCCCAGGTGGGGGGGTCCAGCAGGGAGTGTGACCCTGAGGGGCAGAGGAAGCCCAGATGGGGAAGGCACTGTGGACCTGAGAGAAACTCAGAAAGTCCAATCGACAGGACTCAGGGGCGTCTTTCAGAAAAGCAGTGTGGCAAAGGGCAGAGGGAGACCAAAGATTGATGTCCTTCTGCCTAATGATTCCACCCCCACAAATTCATTTTAACAAAATAGTCAGAGATTTCCAGACAAGCATGTTCCACTCAGTGTTGTTTATAACAGAAAAAAAAAAAAAGAAGAATCTGTCCTGATTAGTCAGGAGAGGGTGATACATCCCTGCCACGGAATATCAAGTTTTAAGACCAATTTTCAAAAATCAGTTAAAAAGCACATTTTAGGGCTGGGGATATAGCTCAGTGGAATAAGCGCCTGCCTAGCAAGCACAGGGTCCTGAGTTCGATCCCCAGTACCGCCAAAAAAAAAAAGTGCATTTTAAGGAGCCAAGAGAGGGAGGGAGGGGAGAGGAAGAAGATGGAGAAAGAAATCGGCTGCGTTGAGTCCCCACCGTGAACGTCATCTCTGTGCACTGCGAACATGTACTGATACAGATAAAAATTTTAAAAACTACTTTGTAAAGATTCCATGCTTACGATTTGGGATAAAAGAGAGGAAATAGGTGGCATGAATGCGTATGTGGAATACAAGTCAGAAAACATGTCGAATGAATGGACTCAGACAGGAAAAGAAGCCAGGTTGGTCGTTGCCTGGGTTGAGGAATTGGGGAAATTGGCAGAGGTAAGTGGAAGTTTGGGGCTGTGAAAGTGCTCTTTATCTTGATTGCAATGGAGATTGTACAGGTGCGTATGCTTGGAAAAACCTCACTATATGCTGCAGTCACTAAAAAAAAAAAATGGTATTTTCTTCCCGCCAAAAAAGTTAACCATAGAGTTACCACGTGGTCCAGCAATCCCCCTGCTAAGTATATCCCCTGTAGAATTAAAAGTGGGGCTCAAACCAAGATATTCTCACCAATGTTCATAGCAACCTTGTCCATCAGAGGTAAAAGGTAAAAATACCCATGTGTCCAACCATGGGTGATGGGTAAAGACAGAAATGGTATAAAAATACAATGGAATATGATCCAGACTAAAAAAGAAATAAAAGTTTGATACATGCTCAACATGGCTGAGCCCCCAAAATACTGTATTGTGCTAAGTGAGATAAATCAGATATAAGAAGACTGCGATTGTACGATTCCACTACGGCTGTGCCAAATTCCCAGAAACAAGAAGTAGAACCGTGGCTGGCAGGGGCCAGGCGGGTAGATTATGGGGAGATCATGTTTAAGGGGGACAGTTTTGGTCTGGGAAGATAAAACATCACGCGGGTGGGCGGTGGCAATGCTTCCACAACATCAGTGTTCTTAACGCCACTGAGCTGTCTATTTAAAAATGGTAAATTTTATGTTCCATGTATTTTGCCACAACAAAAAAATATTAACTTGTTGAATTATGGACTTAGGACAGTGCATCTTGTTTGTATGTCTGGTGTGCCTTTATTAGAGGTCACATATGTAGGATAACTACAGAAGGCAGAAGTGCGTGCTGTATATGAAATACATTCTTAATTTAACTTTTTAAAAAATGTATAAGCTTGTGGGAAAAAGACTGGAAGGAAATAGAGCAGAATGTTAGTGGATGCCCCCTCGGGGTCTTTTAAAAATTGAATAGATACGACTTTTTAAACAGGAAAAAGTGTGAATTTTTCTGAAAAAGATGTTCTTGCGCAATTAGCACCAACACGTCGGGTGGGTGAGTTTTGCACATTCCTCTGCAATGTGAGCATACCCCTGCACTCCTCGGACCACACGGCAGCTCAGACAGCCAGGGAGGGCGCCTGGCGTAGGCTCCCCTGTAACTCCAAAAGGAGAGAGGGCAAGTCTGAAGACCAAGTCCATCCCATAAACCCGAGGCGGAGATCCAACCTCTCCGCCCGTCGCCATCCCAGCAGAGCTTGGGACTGTGATGTTCAGGTCCTGACACACGTTTCAGCTCTATGGATGACCACACACACACACGCACTGTCTCACAGCCTCACTTCAGTTCTCTGCAAAATCCTTATCGCTACCTCAGATTCTTCTGACTCGGAAGAGTCACAGAATGGTCACGTCCCTAGGGAGCCTCCCCGAGTCACTCCACAGATCTGTAAATGGGGAGAGCAGCACACGTCTCCCGGGGAGCTGTGGGGCTGCATGAGTTCATCTATGTAAAGAGTTTAGGGCAAAGCTCAGCATGCGTCTGTCCATACTATTATTTCACGGACAGCTCCCCCCCGCTGGTTAATGCTTGAGCAGGACTATTTCAGCTGCAAGTGACAGAAACTAATGTAGCTATAAGGGCACAAGGGATGGTTCAGCAGGACCTTAAAACTGCTCCCTGTATACCCCCATCCCTCTCTGTCTCTGCCTCTTCTTTATCTTTTCTGTCTCTCTCTCCTTCCTTTTCCTCGCTATCTTTCCCCTGCTCCACCAACTGGTGGCCCATTCTCCAGGCCCACTGTCCCTACGATGGTAGGGCCGCAGGGGCAGACAGCTGGGCACCACCCTTACTGCCTCTCGCCCACCTGGGGAAGAAGACAGAATCCCAGGGAAGGGGCCTGAGAGGCCAGGTCACTTGTGTCCTTGTCTGACTGACTGACTGGCCTGTCTCATTCCCTGGTCCCCACTGAGGCCTGAGATCAAGATCTAGAAGGGATAGCTAGATGGCAGGATGTCCCCAGCTGTCCAGGGGCTGTGTCTCCAGGTCTCATCTGCAGCTTTTCCTGCCATAGGTCCATGAACTTCAGTTCCTTCCACCATTGCTCCCTGGAGGTGCTGAATGGCCATTGGTGACCTGCAAGGCTCTCGGCCTGTGAGGTTATGGGGACCTTGAGCCCCATCTTGGCACCTCTGAGATGCCCTTTTTGGCTTCACCCCACCTCGCGCCTCCTTGATGTGCTAGGCTGGTGTGGTGCCAAAACTTCCATGAGGTTCTAGAAAGTTAGAAAGATGTAGAACATGGCTCCGAGCCAGGCCTACGTCAGCCATGCTGATGGAGAACATAGCGTTGCTGTCACTGTGGCCCCCGCCTAGAGACCCCGTCCCTGCATACGGTGACAGATCGGAATATGCAACCCCACTGCTCAGGCAGGCCCCTTCAGAGCCCGCATAGGGAGCTCACTCGGACTGAGACTCACTGGCAGGACGAGCCAAACAGAAGGCCCCACATGATCCAGGGTGACCCCAAGGTTACAAAGCATGACAACTGTCAAAGGAATCACACTAAAGCGTGGGACCACTGCCAGGTGTTATTTCTTTCTTCTCTTTTCTTTCTTTCTTTTTCTCACCCCCCCCCCGTACTGGGGATCAAAACCACTGCCTTCAAAGTGACTTATATCCCCAGCCCTTTTTATTTTGAAAGTAGGATTTAGTAAGCCATCCAGGCTGGAATCAAACTCAACCCTCCTGTCTCAGGCTTCCAAAATGCTTGGAATACAGGCATGTGCCACCACACTCAATTTTATTTTCATAAGCAAAGAGAACAAGGCTGGGAATATAGCTCAGCGTCACAAACATCTGCCTTACCAGTCTGATGTTCTGAGTTCGATTCCCAGTACCAAAAAAAAAAAAGTAACATATCTACAAATCCTGTTGGTCAGGCGTGGTGGCACATGTCTGTAATCCCAGCAGTGGGGAGGCTGAGGCAGGAGGATCATTGCAAGTTCAAGACCAGCCTGGGCTACAAAGTGAGCTCAAGGCCAGCCTGAACTACAAA